>CAKNWT010220396.1:700-11086 GCA_932066315.1 Andricus coriarius
TTCATAGAAAACTATATTTAAAAAAATTACATTTACCCAATACCTTCTCATTAGGATGAGAATGCAAAAATTTGATGTTTTGTTTATTTTGTATTGTCATTTTTCACGATTAAGTCAAAAACTACGCGTCCTATAAAAAAATAATTAACAAGGAATTTGTAGATCTTTCTTGGATAGATAAGTTTTGTCTAACCATCTTTTTTCGTATCTTGCATGTTTGACAGCAAAATGGAATTTTTTATTATTTTTTTTATTATGTCTTATGGGGTAAAAATGTGAATTTTCGATTTTTCAAGAAAATTCAAAAAGTTGTTATGATTATTTTTTAAGGCATTTAATAGAATGTCGAAATTAAAAAAAATGGGTTCAAAACTTTGAAAAATGTTTTAACTTTTTGATTTTTTAATCTAAAATAGCTGGCTAATGAACTTGTCCTTTTCTTTCAGGGCTTAAAAAAATGTGCCAAAGCTCAATCCAATCTGATCATTTTTTTGCCATTTATCGTGCCTACAGACCGACAGACAATTTGGTAAAAATAGTTTTTTCTAGCTCAGAGGGTCTCAAAACGTGAGGATTTGATGAAAACCAACTAAGTCAAATTTCACATAAAACCAATACCTTTTAATTAGAATGAAAATGTAAAAAGGTTCAAAATTAACAAAATGGCGGCGTTTTTTCTGAAAATATTGAAATTATATTTTCTCAAAAAACACACACTTATATTTTTTGCCACTTTCTTGTTGAATTTTTACTTTCATGAGGAAGACATCTTATGAGTTTTATGCCAGCTAAGTAACTTTTGTGGCCAGGAGAATTTTTCTCATGAAATAGAATTTTCTCATTCTTCTCACAAATAACAGATAAGAAAAAATGTGCGAACTACCGGCGGTAGCGCAGCTAGCGCTACTACGCTTGCGTCATACGTACGAGTGCACTTGGTAGCGATCTGATACAGAGTCTCAGACGGTTCGCACTCAACGTTATTTGGTAATAGCAGCGTCTCTTAATATTCGACTCACTTAAAGGGCAAAAAATTTTACAATTTCAAATGGGTTTCATATACAGTAGGACCTGTCGATTCGGATCTCGTCGCATCGAAATCCTCAGAGGGAAGTAGTCCCCTCTCTTAATCCTCTCCACTAGCCGTGATAGGTAGACGCATACGCACAGAGTCGTTGCAGACGCCATGCGATGGAAGTCAGTGCTGTAGGTACACAAAATTAACGGCCTGTAACGTCCGATAAAAGATTAGAGCCCTGAACATTTCGAAATATGTCACTACCAGGAGGTGTAGCTAAAATTTGTTTCTGCAACCTGCGTGATCGAAAGTGAAGACCCGGTCCGTCCCGATTTGACGAGTTCTACTGTACCAATACATCTCGTTCTTTTCATCTTTATTTCTAATTGTCAATGCAGTGTTTCTATAATGTTCCCGGAATCGAATAATTAATCATTCCACAGTATAATAGCTTTGAAAAGTAGACAATTTCCGAATGAGAATCAAACACGTTCAAGAAAATGGGTTTGAAAAGTTTCATGTTTGAAAAAATGTTGTTTTTTTCTAGGGTATTGAAGCCCCCCGGTGGAGGAAGCAGCGATATTTTCGGCGCTGGGCCAGAGGAGACCAGCCCTCGTCGGATTAAGTCTCACAACCAATCCCAGCTGGGGTCATCATTTTTTAGCGAGACTGCCAGCAACTATCCGAGCAGGAGCGGCCCGGAAACACCCAGGGTCGCCAGTAAGCCCGGTAATGATTCATACAAACGTCTGTTTGGTCCTCCCGATGCCCCTTCTACCCAAAATTCGAAAAATCACATGCGCAGCAATATTCCTCTAAAGGAGGAAAGCACGAAGGTTATTACTCCCGCCAAAAGCACATCGAGCAGCAATGGTTCCATCTCTAGTGGCATTATTTCCAACGGAAACTCGCACAGCAATGATAATACAGGTAAAATCGAATTGATGTTTGATTGTCGACTAGCGTGAATAATGGGTACATGTTTAGGTTGTCATTGTAGTGCCGATTTTCGATCAACTAGTCATTCGTGTGTAAAAAGCAATTTATTTCGAGTATTTACTTTATTCTTCTTTTTACTTACTTCACTCCTGGACATGTAGAAGCATTCCTATACTCAAAATTATCAAAATTGTGGGCAGCATTCCTATTTGCATGGATGTATGTTCAAGAGTAAAGTTATATCGGTATAAATGTAGAGTGTATTATTAGGACTATATATGATGTGGATTAATTTTCAAAAGTGAACATTGTGCATGTCCATTTGTTTCTGACCCGTTTGACGATTTGAAAGATTGCTTTACCAATGCGCTTCTTATAAAATTTATCTTTGCTTATGATCTTAGCTTTTGTAAAGTTGAATTTATTATCGAGTGTATGTAAATGTATTACCCTAATAGCACGGAATGTGCCTGAGACGTCCCGAGGGCACTTTGAGTACGTTCCACTGGAACTTTTCACCCACGTACCCGGAACGTGTAAAATGTGCGCCCCTTTGGAACGTTTCAGGAATTTTCCACTGAGAGCTGAAGGGGACTTACTGTTATTGTTATTATTAACAATAAACATCACGTAAACCATAAGAGATAGGTAAACATCGATGTGGCATGAATTTTAGATTTTTGCTACAACTTTCCTAGGTGATGTCATGAGTTGAAGTCGAGGTAAGAAATTCGAGAAATTTGTTATTTTTTTTTTAATTCTCACGTGGTATATTCTTTTCAAAAGATCAAAAATATGTATATTAAAGGTCATTCGGCGTAGAACTTCATAAGATTTCGAATGGTTTAAAAGAAAAATTGTTTCCTTCTTGTTTTGAACGAGTAATCACGTATCAAAGTCAGCAAAGATTTTTAGTAACACTCACGCTAGCCGTGTAGAGAATTTCCGACGATAGTGTACTTAGAAAAATTTTAGTCCTAAGCTTAGAATTAGACTTTATTTTGATTTATAAATTTTTTAGGGGTAAAAATTAAAATACATTAAACTTTATTGCCTATTATTAGCTGCATCAGATACTATCCAATTTAAGCATCAAGAACAGAAAGACGTTTATAGAAAGCTCATCTGCAATTTTTAAACTTCTGTCTAAACTTTTTTTTTACTTGGAATAAAATGTTGACATTTTTTATTGAACCTTTCTGTTAATTAAATAAAAATATATCAACACAAAAATTCTAGATCAATCTAAAAAACCTATACCTCCTTCCCGACACTACTATTTTTCAACCGAGCGAGTCACGCCTACCCCGAAAGGGAAATTGTTTAATGGTATAATATGAGTTACACTTTGAATACTCTGCTCGTCCACCTTGACTGATTGCTCCCTCTCTTCTTTTTCAAGGTTTCTTGTAACTCCTTTCAATTCAATGTGGTTAAAAACACTTTCCGTCAACATTTGCAACTCGTTTCGTATCAAATCTGTTAAATTCTACTATTTTAATGTATTATTTAATTTTCAACCTCTAAACGAATTATTATAAGGCAGAACAAAGACTAATTTGATGGTTAAGTTTAAGAATTTTCTAAATACCTAAAACGTTCTAGAATTTATAATAAATAACCTGAGAGTGTTTTAAACCCCTGAATTTTGAGAAAAGGTGGCACCTGAATGAAAAATTTGCCTAAACTTCGGCATTTATCTCATTCCCTAGGTTTTTAACCAAAACCCTTATTTTTCTAAATTCCTACGTCATACATACAACTACATTCGCATGGAATCAGGTAAACGCTGAGGATTCAGTCTTCGATAGGAATCTTATCATTAAATTTTGTGAAGCATTGAAACGAATCTTTACATATTTAAATGTGACAAGCAGACTTAATTCTTTGAATGCTCTTTTACGAAATCTGTCTAATTCATTGACAAAAGGTAGAACGATCATTTTGTTAACTTTGAAATTAGAAATCTTGCTAACTGTCAAAAGAGTCGAGTTAAGTTTAAGTTTTTATCAATTCTTCTACGATGTTTAGATTTTTAATTATAAATCTTTGATCAGATTTCATCCACCAAACTATTGATCACCGAGACTTTCTATTTGATGAACGCTATGTTATATGGGTAATTCTCCACATAAGGATCACTTTTGCTTCCCCGTGTAATATGTTTGTGAATATTGATTGAATTGCTTTATAATTTGGTAAAATTAATTGTTTTAATAACACGGACCGAAAGCATAAGACCAACACAGATTTTTCTACCTGAAAAATATATTAAACAAGCATTAAATACTTGAAAAAATGCCCTTTCCTTGTTCTCCAACTACAAATTGCTAAGTTTGAGAAGGATTTTCGAAACCAAGGATAATAAAATATAATTTTTCACTTGTACATCTAAAAAGTATGTTTCAAAAACTATTATTCTTGCATATTGGTTTTCATTTTGTAGCAATTAAAGATGAGAGAATTTTGAGTTGAAAAGTTTCCCCCTAATTTTTTTCCTGGAACGTGTAATAACAATATGATGAGTTTTTGACGTTTTTTTTGTTATTTTGATCAGTATCAATGTAATTCCTCAATAAATAAGTCAAAGTAAGACATCTGTGTATGAATCAATGGTAAAATTTAAAAGATTTACCTTTAAACTAACATAAAACGTGTTAAACCTTAGCGTATTTTTATTATGTGTCATTACACGCTCCAGGTAAATTGGACACTTTTCGGGAAAATATTACAATTGTAACCTAACACATCTTTAAAGGGAGTCATAGTGAATAATGCCTCCAAAGGACTTTTTAATTTATTCTTTTGAACAAGCACAATCAATGTTTTATTGTTGGTTGACATTACACGTCCTGTAATCGCACGTCTCAGAATTCAAACTCAGGAATGAAACGCAAATAGGTTAACCATGTGCCTCATGATTTGTTATTGAACAAAGCATCCTATTAACATTATTCTATTCTAAAATACTTGAGATTGTTAAGGAATGAAATATCTAATGCATTTTGTCAAGCAGAAGTTCGAAGGTAATGATTAATAATAATTTAGGGTCTTGCTCCATGAGCTGTGACCGGGGCCTGAGGTGTCAGTCTCAAATACATGTATTTCAGTGCATTTGTGTGATGGAGTCTGTTTTAATTAATTCCAATTAATTCATTATGTCATTAGTAGAAGAAAATATATTAATTAAATGTAGTTTTGAGCGATTTTTGAAACCTCGAACAAATTATAACCTTCAAAATGCGTTTTTTCTTCTTAGAACTGATTTTATTTCAAATCTGACATTTTATAGGTCAAGTTTATAAGACCAATATAATTTACTTTGATATTTATAGTTTTCATTCATTTTATTCTTCTGATCCTTTTATAAAATAATGTTAAAACATTCCAATTTTTTTAAATGTTTACAGTACTTCATTTTATAGGTTATGTGTGTTTTCAAAAAGTAATATTTATGTAAATTTAGTATGATTTAAATGAATAAAAAAAGGACAAAAACGTTAGCAAATAAATGTAGAGACGTATGAAAAAATAAATCCGTGTTTAAGAGACGTGTTACTCCATTGTAAGCCTTATTAAAGTAAAAGAACGTACTGTCATATGCGAGTATACGTGAAAATATAAGTTATGTTTTGGGAGCGTCTATAATTTTGATAAATTATAGTGTTTTTTAAGAATAATATATTAATAATTATGAAATGCTTTCTTTTGAATCTTAGAGTACTAGAGAGTTCATTTATCCAGCGTATAACATTTGCATGCAGTAACCCAAAATACGGAAGCACAACCATTCGTGTAAAAACATTTTTTTTAATTTTTTAATCCAATATATTGGATAAACTATTTTAAGTTTAAAAATTCTATTATTATATTTGGATTCGACCGACCTAAAGACTTTAGGATGACCTTTTTTATAAACTGGTGACTGTTTTGAAAATTTTGATCCGCAATATTGGATCAACCATCTTGAATTTGGAAATTCTGCTATAAAATTCGAAATCAGTGAACCGAAAAACTTTCGAATACTCATTTCTATAGAAATTGGTCCATGAATCCAAATTCTAAAAGAAAACCGATAACTCTGTGAAAAAATTGTTTTAAAAAATTCCAAAAAGTATTTTTAAGCTCAAATATTTTAATTATTGCTTATTGTAGCACCAATGAATAGGCGTGATACAAAAAAAACCTACTTCAGAATTTTTTTTTCAAAAAAAGTTGCTTCTATCAAAAGTGACCTTAACACAGAGAATCACCCATATATAAAGTCCACATGTCTGCCAGACCATAATGTGACATATAATAAATTGATTTTATTATTTTCAATTTCAACTGTATTTAACGGTCTGGATCGAGAAACTCGCCCAGAGCTTGAGATCCGGTGGAAAGTATTGTCCAGCGTCTGGGTGAACGGAAATTTTAAAAGTCAGAAAATTAATTTTTGAAAAATATAAGCTTGTAGATAATGGCGAGACGGACCTTTTTTCTATTTTTTGGTAGGATAACTATTTTTAATAATAAGCCCAATAAACTAAAAAAGATGTGTCCCCAAATTCAATTAGTTTTTAAGAAGTAAATCGTTGTAAGTTGGGCAGATATCCTTGAAACTGTTTCGAACTTGATATACGAACCAAATGTACCCTAGTGATGCTTAAAAAATAAAGAAAAAGTTGAAAATCGCCTATTGTTTATTAATATTTAATAGAAAATTGAGACAGATCGGTAAGCCCGTTTTTTCAGTTTCGCCGACAAAAAGTATGGAGGGAACTTTAGAGTTAACACAACTTCCAGCGAGACATTTGTTCCTTACTATTAAAGGAAGATTTGTGGAAATTTTCAGATCGATTCATTGAAAATTGGCGAAAATATGCTTTTTACAATAAAGCATGAGGCGCCGGCAACGATAGCTCCGCGAGTACTGAGCACCATCAGGCAGCGGGCTAGCCGTTTGGCTTTCCAGAACTCAATATTTTCAATGATTTTTTAATGTTTATCTGCTTAAACGACCCCTTCACCTCCCCAAGAAATATCGAAATGACAAACTATCATTTATACGGTTTCTTAGTTAAATATATTATTATTATTTCTAATTGTTAACGTGACTAAATTCCTCATCTTGTTCAGAATTTGAACATACTGCCCACTTTGAAAAACTATTTTTCAATCACCATCAAATAAAATGCAATTCGATGTCTTAATTGGAACTACGATTGATGCTTAGAGTAACGTGTGAACTTAATATGTACATTATTATACAAACAAATAATAAACAAACAGAAATGTTGTATAGTCTATGAAAGAATGTAGTTGAAAATGGAAAAAATTATTAAATTATTATACATCAATATACAATACAAATCATCACATACAACTGTGAATGAGGTGATCGTTACATATCGTGAACCCTACTGCGGAGGTTCAACTAAATCTTGTTCAATCGGCAGGATACAAATTTTTGAGACTGGTCGCTTGAGAGTAGAATCAGAAACACGAACAGATACAACTCGAGTGATTTTATCACGTCCAGGGTGAAGTTCCACGATGTGACCAAGTCGCCATTTCATAGGAGGCTGATTGTCCTCCTTGATTATTATCATGGCAACGGGTGCAAGGAGACTCCAATCAGGAAGTGGCCAGGAGTTAGGGGATTAAAATTAGTGGGATCACTAGAGAGAGGGGAGAGATGACGTGAATTTAAACAGGATTCGACTTGCGTTAAAACTGTGTGCAACTCCTCAAAAGTCAAGCGCGTTTCTCCTATAACTTTCGTAAGATGTTTTTTTTTTTGCTGACTTAACGGCCCCCTCACATAGTCTTTCGAAATTCGGTGCATGAGGAATCACATGCCACTGAATTTGGTCTCGCAAAAAAAATCGTTCACCGTTTCTTGGAATTTTTGATTCCTTAAAAGTTCGTACAATTCATTGAGCTCGCGGCGAGCTCCTATAAAATTCGTCCCATTGTCCGAATGAATCTGCTGGCATTTGCCACGGCGCGAAATGAAACGACGCAAACAATTCAAAAATGCCTCCGTGGTCAGATCGCGAGCAAGTTCAATGTGAACAGCTTTGGTTACAAAACAAACAAAAATGCAGATGTAGGCCTTAGAAGTAAGTCGACTTCGTGAACGTTCGATAACCTGATACGGTCCTGCGTAGTCAACTCCGCACACATAAAAGGGACGGTTTTGAGTGACTCTCGCTGACGGCAAATTGCCCATCACGTACTCTACATTTTTCGGTCGAGCTTTGAAACATGGAACACATTTATTAATCACATCCTTCACTGCATTTTTACAATTTAGTGGCCAATATCTAGATCTCAAAGATGCCCGAACTGCGTGACACCCTGGGTGCATTAATCGTTCGTATTCTTCGCGTATTATCAGAGTCGTCAGCGGATTTCTTGTAGCCAGAATAATGGGGTGCTTTTGATCGAACAGGATGGGAGCTTTGACTAGGCGGCCGCCCACTCTGAAGATACCCTTTTCATCGGATGAAAATTCCTTGACCTGAGCAAGCTTCAAATTAGAAGTCAAGGCATTAGAAATGTCCAAGGCTTTCAGAAAATTGCCCGTGGTTCGTTCAATTTTCTTACTCTTTGCGATTTAATGAAACGCAAGCAAAATGCTGTGACCCTGATAAGCTTGTACAATGTTGAATACCTTTTCAGTAAGCTAAAATCTAGTTCGTTGGTTACAATTAGTACACGCTCGCACTTTCGTTCTTCCGGTACAATTCCGAGAGGTTCTGAGATCACATTATTTTGTGAGGGTCAATCCTTTAGATGTTTAGAAAGCCAATCCGGTCCTGTCCACCACAGTTTAGAGGAACTGAGGCCAGTCGAATTAATGCCCCGGGAAATAAGCAGTGTTGCCACAATGAAAATTGCGTTTGTACTCGGGAAGTGTACTCAGAATTCTCAAATTGTTCTTTCAATGGTGCGTTGCGGCAGCGCCGCATGCTATCACATTTTGGCGCGAAATTCAAATTAATAAATTTAAAAAAGGCTAATTCTTATTGTTTATTTACTGCGAACATCCTTTTTTAAATGAAAAAATGGTACAATGCTAATCGAATCAAACTTTCGAATCATGGGTTACAGTAGAAACCGAACTGATTCGATAAAAATAGAAAACACATTACAAATCTGATATAAGGACTCCGAAACCATTTCGAAGACGGACTTCTCTTTCTATCTCCACACGTTAGAAAAAGAGGACCGTTCCAGGTTCGACTTTCTAGTTTCGACACGAACCCGGAGTCCCACTGCGCAGTACAGTAGTCTTGAATCACGAGAGTGAAGGAGACAGCAGCTTGCTCCATTTCTTCCACTCTCGTCGAGCAGACTTTTGATTTGTCATTAGCTGCGGAAAGTACTTAACGGCATCGGCCAATCGCAGTGGTACATTAGGCGCAATGCCCAACGCGCCAATTCCAAACGTATTCAAAAATAAAATATTAAAGACACAAATTCAGCATTTGTACTCAAATGTACTTGAAAAAAAAGAGTACGGAATAAAGTGTACTCAAATTGTCATTGTGGTACTTACGTACTCAACTTTCACCAAATGTACTTTTTGAGTACAATTGTACTGTAAACGGCAACACTGGAAATAAGGTTAGCTGGATTCTCATTAGTTGATACGTGGTTCCAATTTTGATTCGTCAGCTGTTGAATCTCGCTCGTTCTGTTGGCAACGAAGGTTTTCCACCGATTTGATGGAGATCGAATCCAACAAAGGGTCACGCTTGAATCAGTCCAATAATATCTGTCATCAGCCGTCAAGGTCAATGCCGTCGTTACAGTTTCCATTAACTGAGCGAGAAGCAGGGCTGCCTGAAGTTCCAGCCGAGGGAGAGATATGTTTTTCAACGGTGCCACTCGCTATTTTGCACATCAAAGTCGAATGGTGCACTGTCCTTGTTTATTTAATGTCCGTAAGTACACACACACACACCCTATGCAGCTTCTGAAGCGTCGCAAAATCCGTGAAGCTGCAGTTTGACGAATCCCGAACAACATGCAAATCGAGGTACAGAGATTTTATTCAAAGATTGTAATTGATCATAAAAATCTATCCACAGTGTATGTAAGTCCTGTGGAAGGGCCTCGTCCCAGCCCAGCTGCAATTTTCACAGTTCCTGTATTATAATTTTTGCCCGAATAATTGCAGGTCCAACCAAACCCAGTGGATCAAAAATCTGAGCAATCTTCGATAAAATGAATCTTTTAGTCACCTTTTGAGAGGAGGATTCCCTTACTGAATATTTTAGTGTATCTTCTCCTGGAGCCCAACTAAGTCCGAGAGTTTTTGGTCCTTGTGCGATTGAATCAATTTCTCAGCGTTTAAAGGGTTATCTTTAGCGAATACCTGTAAATTATTCGAAGCCCACTTTCGCAGTTCGAGTCCGGCCTTTGAAAGTAGTTCG
>CAKNWT010220401.1:5031-17758 GCA_932066315.1 Andricus coriarius
CGTCGCGCGCTCACGTAGTCAGCTGTTTGCGGTCTTTACCACGTTTTTTTAAAGGTTATATTTACCCCCGTGAGCGTAACAATATCCCTCCGAAAACACAAACTTGATTATTAAGCCAGGGTGAAAATATTAAATACATCGGCTCCAAAATGTCAGAAGATCAAGGAGAAAATATGCCAAAGTCGTTGAAGCGAAAGAAAAAGCGATCTTCCAACCAAAAGTTGAAAAAATGGCCCGAAGTCGGAGTTATGCAGGTGAACTCAAGTCAAATGCATATCAATACATGGTGCGTGTTTCTGAAATGATAAGAACAGAATTTTCGAAGATGGATGATAAACTAATTTTCGCGAACAATGTTTATGAAAAAACTATAGGACAAGAGACAAACATATGACTCATGACGTGCGAGCTATATGCGTGGCACGCTTGACTCTCATGGCGTGCGAGCGATATGCGTCTCAATTGATGACACATATGTCTCGGTATATGAGGGCAACGCCGTGACGATGATCCGCACGCGTGCGTCGCATGACGTCGTCACTGTGAGGGACAAATTGTTATCTGGGTTGTTTGGTTGTGGATTCTTGTTGTTGAAAAACTGTTATTTTTTATTTTTTTTCGGGACTGCATCATGCGAGAGATCGCGAGGAGAAGTTCGTTCCAAAGGAACTTGTTTTTCTGCAAATATAATAGCAAGAGAATGTTATATTTATATAACATTAATTATAATTAAAATATTTACCCGCAAAAAATATTTAATTTAACAAAATTGGGTGTGCACTTAAATAACAAACATAAAAATTTTCAAAAATATAACTTTTCTTATTACGATTAATAAGCGTAGATCCCAGAAATTTCAACATCAGGAGGTGGTTTGGGATGAAGAGTTGGAGGATCAGCAGGAGGAGGTACAGGTGCCGTATTCTCTTCTAGAGACATATTAAAGCAAACATTCAATTTTGCTTTCTTCCACAATAAAAATAAGAAAATTTACATATTTGTGCGTAAAGATTTTCTAAACTTGCCTACAACTTTATGGCGATCGTTTGAGTCAAGTCTTCTTCGTTTTGACGGGTGAAATGGGATGTTCGGGATATTCACTTTTTCCGCGCTTATTATTGATGGTTTCGATCTTGTCGTTAATTTTGGCTTGCCTTTGGGTTTCGATAATGTACTTATGCCAGTCAGATCGTTCGAAGAAATTAGTTTATTGCTCTTAGCCTTGAAGAACGAATTCAATTCGAAATCAGGTGAAGGGGATTTTCTTGCCCTGTCTTGTCTTGTCTTCTTAAGCTTTTCCGCATAGTTTTCCGTGGCCTCACTATCAATATCTGACATTATTAAAGCCTCTTAAAGTTTTTCTTTGTCCTTTTCAACCGTGCCTAAGTTTATAAGGAATGAATTTAAATCGAACACTTCAGGTGTTTTTTATTGGTTTAAATAGTAAAATAATTATAATCAAGTTAGTATTGATAGCAAATTATATTTCCAGCCTTACTTGTCCTTTTTAAATGTTTCAGCACATCGTGCCGAGACCAAGCAGGCGAGGGGTCTGCCAGTTTCGATACTGCTTCATTTATTTCAGACTGACTTTTATAAGGCATGCATGTATTCTTCAGATTAATTACATAAATGACCAATTTCATTTCAAATTAGGCAAAATTTCAAGAAAATCTAGGGCATAGTGTCAGAATGATTTAGTATTTGGATATATTTTGATACTATGGTGAAAATAAAGGAGCACTTTTTTCACACTTTAATGAAGACTTTTTTTTACTTTTACAATCATTCTAAGATTACCTAAGAATGTATTCCGGATTTTCTTAATTTATTCGACGTGGAAATTCTTGCTCTTTCAATTGGTCCTCATATAATTATAAAACTCTGAAAAATATTACAAAATGGCGGCTGTTTTTCTGAAATTCTTGAAAGTGAATTTTCTCAACAAAAAATATCAATTAATTTCTTTGTAGCAATCTTTGGTAATATGTATTACATATCCATTAGGTTTCTTTCTTGATAAAGCACAGCTTCACATTTTAAAGAATTATTTTGGAAAAATCAAAATTTGACATTTTTCGCGCAAACAACGAAAGGCAACAAAAATGTTTTAGCCCAAATTAAACTGATGGAATACCTTTTTATTTTGTTTGTTTATTAACATGGACTTTCTATTAATATTAGAAGAAATAAAAAAGGTGGGGTTTTCCTGAAAATCCTTCTTTTATATTTTCAAAATTCCATGAAAAAAATTAAGAAGATTTGCTGGAAAGCCTCGCCTTTTTATTTTTTTCATATTTTTTTAGGCTTAACCATTTCAGAGTCTGGGATTTTTTTCTCTTTTATTGAATATTATTTTTTATTTCTTCCCATAAACGATGCAAAATTTGCAAGAGGTATTTTTCGTAAAACTTTTCCAGAGGTGTAATCTAATACTTAAAACCTTTTTGTACCTTTTGTTGTTTCCGAAAAATATACGATTTTCTTTTTATATAATTTTTTCCAAATTGAAGCAGTGGTTTACCAAGAACCAAACTCATGGGATATTTTTCACATATTGCTCTCTATTTTACAAAATTCAAAGGGGGGTTTTTGAGAAAACTCACTTTCTAGAATTTTAGAAAAACAGCCGTCATTTTGTCATTTTTTAAAGCTTTCTAATTTGTTGGGGATCATTAACTGAATAAGCAAGAACTTCCACATCTAATAAACAAAGAAAATCAGCAACAATTTTTTTTTAATCCTGACCTTAAAAATAGTTCAGCCCGCATAAAACTGGTAGAATACCTTTTTTATATTTTCTATTGACATACATTTTTTGAATATTGGAAAAAATAAAAAAAATTTCAAAATTCAATGAAAAAAATAAAAAAAGATTTTCTGGAAAGCCTCACCTTTGTTCCATATTTTGTTTAGTTTCTGCTTATATGAGAAAGGCACCCTATCAGTTTTATGGGGGCTTAACCATCTTAGAGTCCGGGAATTTGTTTTCTTTTTATATATAATTTTCTTGGTATTTTTTGTTGAACTTTTCTAGATGTGTAATCTGGTACCTGTTTTTTTGTACCTTTCGTTTTTTCCGAGAAAAATTAAAAATACAATTTTTTAAAAATAATTTTTGTTGAATAAAGGCAGTAGTTTATTGAGGACCAAACTCACCGGATCCGTATTATATATTGCTAACAAATTCACATTCTGTCAGTTTTTGCTAATTTGCATATAATCGTCGAATAATTGTGAAAAGTAGACCCCAAATTTTTTCACTAAACTATGAAATACTTATTCCTTTATTTTCATCATAGAATAATTTATCCAGATACCTAATCATTTCTATACTTATATTATTTTACACTGCAATGAATCAGTTATAGACTTAGAATAAATTAATAGAGGAAAAATTTTTCAATTAAGTTTTTTTTTATACTCCAATATTATTTATACAGTAAACTTCCGAATATTTTAAAGACCACTTATTTTAAAGATCACATATTTTAAACCCCCTACACGCACTTATTTTAAATTGCGCAGTTTCGTCATCTCCCACCAAGGTCCCTGTACACTCTCCTCCGCGTCAGTGAATGACCAATAAACAAAAAGAGGCCCGAAGAGCGTCCTCGTTAGTTTAAACTGAGTATTTTTTCACGTCATTGGTACTCTCACCTCAAATGTCGTATAGTTTATTGTATTTCGTGAAACACTTGAAACACTTGAAAAATATTACTATCGAAACCCTTATAACGTAACTTTACGTTTCGGAAATTTTCTCCAAAAAGTCGCATGCAGTTGCAGTACCATGTACTAACCTCCCTGACGGCTGACATTTCCACCTATCGACGTCATACCACAAAACTCACTATGCCGCGAAATATTTGCGTCGTTTTTTGATTCTAGAATATTGATTTTTAGTTGGCAAATTGTCGTACGCCAACAAAAACATTTGAAAGATACTTGAAAAACACTGATTGCACGCATGCAGACTAACGGACGGCGACTTTTTCAACTGCGCAATAATAAGCCGGATATCCACTCGCATGAACCGTTTCCATAATATTGCCCAATATATGTTCTCGACAGAGTATTCGCGCACTCGGCAACCGTTTCTCGTCCTACGTGCTGAGAAACTGCATGGGCCAGCAGTTCTTGGAAAATTGGGTGTATTTATTTGCATTATTATTGATAGTATTTATTACTGATTTCAAATCACCCGCGCTTTTTACTTGAAAAAGTAGTCACAGGCGGCGCATCGATATAAGAACGGGGCAGCCAATGAGCATCGTGGATAAAAATAAGCTACCGAATCGCGGTAAGGGTGGGGCCCCCTCCAGCTTTAAAATATTTGGTCGGGTACGTGTCAAGGACCTTAAAATATTCGGAAGTTTACTGTAATAATAAAGTGTATTTTGAAATTTTCATTTTAATAAATGAATGAGAAATTATTACATGTGTGAACAAATTTTCAACCTTAAACAATTTCACATTTAAAAATGGTGAGCAGATATATTTGGAACATAACCTCTTAAAATTAACTGATTTCTTCAATAAAAATATAACTGATCAATTAGTAATTTTCGTTTTACTAATCCAATCAATACAATTCTACTAATTGTCAGTGAGTCAATTCTAGCTGCAGCAATAAGTAGAATTTAACTGACAATCAGTTATATTTTACTAATTCAAATTTAGAGAGTAATTTTTGAGACTAGGTTTTTTTGAAAAAATTTATGTATGCATTAAAATAAAATGAAAATGAATATTGTGGTGAAAATGATTAGCATTGAAAGATTGTATTTTTACCGTTGATGCGGTTTCTAATCCAAGCGATGACGTTTTATGTCGATATTTTGCATCAAGAAAATAATCGGATTTCCAAAATTATTGCTGTGCACTGTTTTGTAGGCTGTCGAAAATTCAGATGCTTGAACTTGTTAACATGGAGATAAACAATTGAATCTTGTTATACGTAGTTGATTGAAAGTGCCATTTTTTGACTTCCCGGATATTTATGATTTTTTCCGTGTTGCTGACAGAAAAGTCCTAAAATCGAATATCGACGGAAAGATCATCTCTTGGGCCAGAAACTGCATCGATAGTCATAAAGTATAGGTAAAGTTAAGGAATTACACATTTTGAGCAGGGAAATATTTGAACGGTAGCCATAATGATATTTTTAAGTGAAAAGTTTTCAGATTTGAAAATTTTTGGATTCTGTACAAATGTAAATAAAAAAATGTCCTTCATTTTCAGGCACTTATTAACGTGTATGATAGTATGTCAAACTCTAGAGATCACATTACTTCGAAACTTAGGTTAATTAATTAAAATTGAGAAATTTTGTCTTGAGAAAATTAAAAACTTTTCTGATTTACACATGATTTTAGTTAAAAAGCTTTGAATAATATAAAAGTATAATTAAAAGTGAATAATTATGTAGTAGAATGGGTTATAATAAAAATGTTATAAACTAGAAGCACCTCGTGGCACTTGCTATGATTTTGAATGCTAGTGAATTTGACCTTATTATTTAGGCTAGAGAATCAAAAACTAGATAAACCCACACACGTAATACATAATAATTTCGACTCTTAATCGCGAAAACTATAATATATTGTAGAATAATGTGAGCGGGAATAATTTTTATATAAAAAGATTTAATTTAAATTAAAAATTCCAGAATTAAAATGATTTTAAATTGAACATTTTTGTATCAGAAATGAATAACAGAGCTCCATTTTGTAGGTTGAAAGTCATTTGTACTTTATAAAGAATTAAATTGTGAATAAATAATCAAATAAGTTATATTTAAATAATTAATTTGAAAAAAATTAAATTCGACCCAAAAAATTCGTGAAACATTGAAGATTATGATAAATACCGGAAAATCATCACCCTGAGTACAACGTCCAGAAAGTGGGGTTTCATCCTGCAGAGAACCACATATGGGACATTATTTCTCAAGTGTACCCTCAATTTTTAGTATTAGCTATTTAATAGTAGTATCTTTTAAAATCATTTTGTCTTTTGGATTAATATTTCCTGAGGCAGAGAGGGTGAAAATTTGCGGATTTCGTCTGTTTCGGCGTTTTTTTTTAAGTTTTCTAATGGGGAGATTGCAAAATTCGGCAAGCACCGATTTAATAGGTTTTTATGCCCTTTTCATTGATCTCAAACAATCTTTGAAAATAATTTCCCTTCAAAAATTAAATTTGAAAAATTACTTTTTTAGAATAAAGGCATATTTTTGCATTTTTTTATCAATAAGAAATCTTATGTTTTTCCCCTTCAGAGCTAGGAGGTGAAAAGGGGGATTTTTAAATATTAATTTTAAAAATAAGCCACGAGTGGTTTTCAAGAACATACCATCCGCTTTGCCGATTTTTAACTCTTTAAATAGCAATAACAAATGTTTTCTACTAACATTCAAATAGGGGGTTTCATTTTTTTTCATAGGTTATAACCATTTTTTGAAAAAATAAATATTTTTCTTTAAAAATGAAGGTCAAAAATAAATTTGACTTTTTCCATAGGACAATTTTTTGCAATTTTTTGTTTAGGTTGGCATGAAAGCTTCGACTTTTTTCTTACATACCTTGAGATTAAAAATTAAAATCTGATTTTTTATTGACAAAAATTTAAGTCCTCCTGTAAACCCACTAGCGCTTTCGCACGCCGCGCCAGTGTTCTGAACGATTACTTTTACTGATAAAAAATTATATTTTAATTTTTAATCTTAAAGGTCATGAAGGTGAAAAAACAAGATTTCTTTGTAACCCAAACAAATTCAAAAACAGCGTCATATGAAAAAAGTCAAACTCATTATTTTTTTACTTATTTCTTTGAAAAATGCTTATTATCAGTGGAAAGGGCCGAAATAGGCGATATCGAGGAAAATCAAAAAATGTTCATTTTCTCCCCCTCAGTATTATTGTTCCAAATGACAAATTTTTTCCACATAAACTACCATCCAACAGAATAGCACAACGCTTTCCTCAAGTTTGATTTAGATCCGACACCTTTAATTTCGTGAGTGGGTAGGACTTCAGAAATAATGCCCTATACGCACAATGTTAAAATTTGAATATTTATTTCAAATTTTTTCTTGTGATTTATAAAAATATGCCGAAGAATAAGTTTGTTTGTGCCCGTGGATATTCAAGCAGGCATATTCGAAGACTACGACCTGAACAAACAGCCTCAGATTTGCAGCTATTGTCATTTTCAAAGTTGCCTGAAAAGTCTGAAGATACCAAAGCTGTAGATGAAGTAGTTGTGGATGAAATAGATGTGAATGAATTATATGCGGATGAAAACATGATTTTTTAAGAAGAAACCTGGGCTGATGCACAGACAGAAATAATTTCAAAAAGTGGAAGCGATCATGAAGAGGAGTCTTTGAAAACCAGTGCTGAGAATGATAATAAAAGTGCCAAAAGTCAAACTGAAGATGCAGAAGATGACTTCGAAAATGTACTAGATTTTTTTTTCAAAGAATACAATGAAAAAATAATTGACTGGTATATGTCGGATAGTGATACGGATAGGAATTCCGAAGATTCTGTCACAAAAGAAGACGAAGAAGAAATAAATCCTCGCCAGAATAAACATCGACGGTTTACCTATATACAAATCTTCGTCTAAATCGGTGTGGCTGATTCTTTGCTCTGATACGAATTCAAGAACCGTATACCTGATTGGAGCATATTATGGAACTCACCATACGGCTGACGCTGATGAATTCTTGAAATAATTTGCAGACGAAGCAACAATCCTCTGTACAAATGGTGTAAATTACAATGGTAGACAAATTAAGGTAAATTTCTTGTGCTGATTTGTGATGCCCCTGCAAAGAAACTGGTACTTAGCGTGAAAGTTCACACGGGATACCACAGTTGCTCGAAATGTATACTGAAGGGGGAAGCTGTAAAGCCTAAACAGTGGAGAAAACTGCAGAAGAAGAAGCGACGTGTATGTTTTCCTGGAATAGGGCCATTTAGGTATAGGACTGATTTAGATTTTGTAAATAATTATTACGTAGGCACTTATCAATATCGAAAGGCAATCATTTTGACACATATTCCTCGATCTGGGGCTGTTTGCAATGTGCCACTTGATTATATGCACCTTGTTTTATTGGGAGTGATGAAGAAACTGATTTTGCTATGGTTTAAGAGCCCTCCTGAGTAGTTAAGGGCAACTATGGCTCTCCAGACCAGATAAGCCCCCACTCCTCGCTGTTTCTGTTTGCTCAGACGTTTGGCGCCAGTCGACGGCTGGCTGGGCCTTACCTCGCTCGACACCTGTGTTTGTTTACAGTCTAGGAATGGAAGATAAGGAAAAAATGGACAAACTATGGTTGTATACTTATGCAGGACGGATGGAATTTCGTAGACTGAATGGCGCCATATTTAAAGCTGTACTAACGGCTTCTTAGATTCTAGACTGCTGGTAAAAGAATAATTAAGTTCTATGATTCTACATGAATGAGTTTTAATTAAGAAATAAATTTCAAAGATAAATAATAAAACTTAATTTCTAGAAGAAGGGGAAGATAAATAAATAGATTAGGGTTATGTACAAACCTATTAAAATAGATTTATTCACCAAATTTTCGAAAAAAAATTACATCTAATTACGGCTAGTAAAACCGGTTTTGATAAGTTAAAAATTAAAAATAGTTTACATCTGAAAGATACTTTTACTTAAAATTATCGATTATTATGATGATTATGATTATTATTATTATTATGACTCATTAAACATCGAAGTCAGGGATATAATTTTATTTCATTGAATAAAATCACACACACTCACACACAAAAAGACGTTTTTCTTCCAAACAAGAATTTCCAATAAAAGTTAAAAGTAAAGACATACAAGTGACGCAGCATGAAAAAAAAGAAAGACACTTGAAGACTTATAAATATTAATAAACACATTTCGCAAAAATATATTTGATAAACTCTTAAAGTAACATGTAGTGCGCTGTATTAAATATAAGTATACTATGTTAGATATAAAGTAGCAAGTTGTGAAGAGCAAGATTGAACACAGGATTCAAGATGTGTAATAATACCCACCTTGTTATAATACCCACCTTGAAATCTGTCCTCAGATTTGTGCAAAATGCTCGGCTTAATTTTATATTTTGTCAAAATCATTTTACAAATATTCGCAGCAATACAGTCATTTTTTACCAGATTTTTGTTAAAAAACCTGGTACACTGACGCAAAGAAAAACCGCTGCACACATGCTACAAGTACATAATACAAAACTGACAACACACGTATGAAGAGGAACTTTGTAACTCTTATGTGTTCCATCGGAATAGGGTACAGTTTCATCGCAGACGATAAAGATGTTGAGGAATAAGAGGCGGTAGGCCATAGCTGTCAAAGTACGTTCCGTGGCCACTTCTGTCAACATAAACCGCAACCCAATGCGATCCGTTTTTATTATGTGGATCAGTGTTGAAAATTAAAGCAGCCGCTCTCATCCACACCTTCGGTATCCGATCCGCAGGTAATACACCAGTCGTATGCCGTGGTATTGCTTGAAGAGCTCGAAGTATCTAAAGGCTGTGCATCTCTATTTCCAGGACTACCAAGTCGAGGCAAATCTGTTGAAGTGTTATTTACCTCACTCGCAGTCTGATTGATTTTTTAAACAGAAATTTGTATGTTGTCAGCGACCGTCCTCGACGTCACAGCCGTCGCATTATTTTTAGTTTTAAAACAGACATTTTTTTCAGTGTACTCTAACATGTGATACCTCGAAGTCATATTTCTTCTCGTCTTTGACTTTAAAGCCAGATTTTCAGTTTAGTTGCGTTATTGACAGTACATGTAAAAAATGTTCCTTTTTTCACACCGTGATGAAAACAGTAATCTTTACTGATTTCCAGTTTTTTAAAAGTTGGACAGGTTAATTCTTCCAGATTAATAATCTGTCTACTCATAATAACCACTCGATGCCGTAGAAATAACAGGTGAGCCGGTTATTTTGCTGTTTCGCATCGCTACAAAGATCCGAGAAGGGATAAGGTGGTGCAGCTATCCAATGTCTGATAAAGTTATGATCCACTGCAATGACGGCCACTTCTTTTGCAATAAACTTATTTTCAAGATCGCGAAAGCCTTGAATATCAATCACGTAGGCACAATTAAAATTAAATTAAATTAAATTCTTCGCCCAATTAAAGTCTTGCTGATACTGCGTTTGAAGAAGAAAACGGCTGTGAGTAACCACGTAAAGAAACAACCGACTTGTAAGGCTACTTTGGACGAAATGAATGATGGTCGCTGAGTTCCAAAAAACACGTATATAAGATGACATATGGTCAAGATTTTCCCACCGTTTTTTTTAATGTTTACACAGCTGCATTTTCGAGAGATAACAGCGAGAATGTAACAAGTTACTCATTTCCTGTCCAAATCTGTCCTATGTAAACACAGGTGTAGATTAGGATGCGAGATATGTAAAATTCCAAGAAATGAAGGCGGCGGTGAAAATGATTTATTACCCTCCATAATCAACAATAACTTGTCTAGACGCGTCTATTTCTGAAACCTTAGCATATTGTGCGTATAAAATACAATTTACTGTGTTGGAAAATGGTTCTTCAAAACTCACCTCTATTCGTAGACTTCCATGTTTTACGATATTCGAGTGAGAATAGCAATTTGCAGAAAGATCAGGGGTAAGATCAAAAGCAAACAGGCAGAATCCTTCCGGGTAATCGCATCTATCAATATAATTTCCTTCAGTAAGAAAGTGAATACCAGTGCCGGAGGAAAGATTCTGATAAACATCAACGTAAAGTTTATTTTTGGAAAAATCTGGCGGCAGAGGTTTTGAGGGTATTTGTGTGGCATCGAAGTAAAGAAATAAGAAATTAATCTTGTAATTGTTAAAGTTAAACGGATTAAGTTCTCTATTTCCGTTAAAGGCTCTGTTCTCGACGAAGCCAATTACATATTATTCTTTTAAGCAATTGACCGAGAATAACATTATCAAGAATTTCGCCGCGAATACCGCCATGCCTACAGAATCTACACACCAGAGAGCGGAAGTCAGATGGCTCTTTTTTTGCAGCTGATCCATAATTGAGCAATGTTTCCAGATAGGCTCTGTACGCGTATGCGTTGTTTGGAGGAGAAACGAGTTTTTTATTAAAATATACGTCCACCTGATTGAACATCGAATGAAGTAAGTTGTTTATCACAGTTACACTTTTGAGATCGGCTGCATTTGCAGAAGGCCTGGAATGACAAACTCTATCGACGAGTCGTCAGTTAGCGATGGAACGGGCTTGCAATGAACCATTGCGAGCTCTTAATAGATGTTTCAGTAGGTGGAAGAGAAAAAAGATCTAGTTATTAAACGCCAAAAATGTCCGAAATTAAACGATTTTTTTCATTACTAGATTTACGCTTTTGTTTCCTCTGTGTTTTCTTATTTTTCCTTTTTTTACTACCATTGATTTCCTTTTTATATTTCGTATTTTTCCCCCTTTCTTTGATTTACTTATTGTACTAAGCCTCTTAACTTTTTTAAGCCTCTTAACCACGAACTCCGGACAACTGAGGTCCGAAAATTTTTTCATCAAATTTATAACCTGATCCATTCATTAGATTATCAAATTTATCCAAAGCTTTTCTTTTTAATATTTTACCAGATTCATTAATACGCGAGTTAAATGCCTCCTTGAGTGGTACTTTCCTAACGACATCATTTAAAACGTTAACACCTGTTCGAAGTGCCTCCTTTCCAACTGTACGTGCACCTCGCGCTAATATCAGCAATACACGTCGAAAAAGTCCACCTAGAAAGCTTCCGATCCCATGACCTCTCTGATAGGACGATCCGGCATAAACTTTAGATATTCCCCCTCCACAGACTTGGGTTATGTAGTAATCCACGTAATAACTCATTCTTACTAGATCATAATATTTTTACTTTTTCTTCTTCTTCCCCTTCTCCAATCAATTTGTTTAAATAGAAGTGTCACTCTCAGAGTGCTAAACTCGAATGGTATAGAAAGTCTACTACTACTACTACTACTACTACTCCCGTGCGGGGTTGCTGGTCCCCCATCGGGCGCCTCCCCAGGTTGCGGATAGGGGAACGCCTCCCAGAATTGGGTGGTACCGGGGAAATCAAATACCCGGGGCGGACAAAAACCAGCTAGGGGAAGGAACCCCAAATAATAAACCAATGATGAGCGAGTCTCTTAAAAACAAAATACCCCAAGAGAGTAACAATCTCTCCGCCGGTTCCGATCAGGTGCAAGCCCTGGTGGCCGGTGCTGGTTCCACGGATTTTGGGGGGAACCAAAGTGACTTCGAACGTAGCGTCTGTGAGGAGTTGGGAGGTGACTTTGACGTGGTGGAGGAACTTGACATCCGTGACTTGACGGACGCTAAGTACTACATAGTACAGACGGCTAGACACACGAAGAAGAGTCGTGAAACTCTGGAGAATTTGAAAGAAGTGCTGGCGAAAATGCAGAAATTCTGCGACACGAGGCGGAATATGTTTCTGCCAATCAGGGATGGACTGGCCGAAGCACGACGTGCAGTGAGCAGCCTGGATAGTTCGATAAACTACACTGATTGGTGTCGCCAAGATGCGATAAAGCACGTTGGAAAGAAGGTGGGAAGGAAGTATTCGAAAAAATCAAATACGATCTACTACTACTACTACTACTACTACTACTACTACTACTACTAC
>CAKNWT010220482.1:0-12116 GCA_932066315.1 Andricus coriarius
ATGAATACCGTTAGTTTCGTTATATGATGGTGCATATTTTCTGAAATTTTTATTACAAAATTCCTATTATTTTAGAATTTGTGGCGAGTTGAACACAAAAAAATCGTATTTTGCGATTGCAGAAAAAAGTAACATTTTCTTGATTATTTCGAAAACTAATAAAGTTATCACATTTATTTATAGGACTAAAAATATGCGCAATAAAATTTACTATTGGGTTATGTCATTAAAAAATAAAAATTTGACATGAAAAAGAATATGACCCTGGGGCCAACTAAAACGACGGCGTTTCGGGCGTATCCCCTTTTGATCGCCGGCGGTTCAATTGAATTCAATTTTGATGACCAGTAAATGATTTTATTCCTCGAAAGATTCTGGACGACTCTATATGGTTCTTTTTCATTACAATTATATTATTTTAAAATTATGCAGTTATTATTCTGGTAAACGACCATTATCTTTCACCATTTTAATTTAAATAAAGACTAACGAATAAAAGAAATTTTCTTAAACTAACCAATCTCTTTTCTAAAAAAAGGGTTATTGTTGAATTAAACCAAATAAGGGCATTTGCTGGAATAAAATATAATCAGAAGTTTGTTTGCCCAACATGTTTGGTGGTTTATAAATGTTACATTTTTCACTATTTTTCGTCATGAAACAACATTCCAATATTAAAATATAATGATTTTAGTATAGATTTATCTTTAAACAAACTGATACACTGGAATATTGGTATAAATAAATTGTTTATAATAATTAAATCAAATTTTGGACGCAAATGTGTGTTATTTCAAACTCTCGTGTCCTACACATCAGTTCTAATTTAATACAAAATTCTATTCTAATTTGGTGCAGTTCTACAACATTGTTCAAATGATTTGGAAAAACAATTCACATTCTCTTTCCTGAGCGGTTTTACCCAAAAAAATTCAGATTTTTCCGGACTGTAAATATCAACAAAAATTATTTTTTATGTAACAAGTTCATTGCCAAAAAGATGACCATTTTAATGATGACCAAAAATATAAAGTATGAAAATATGAAACATAGACTATGATGAAACAATAAAATTTTAAAAATCTGTCAAAAATATGTGCAGAAGAGATAGATAATTATTTTATTTTAGCATTAAAAAAATATATTATTCGAGAATAGTCATAATTATTGACAGTTATTTGGAATCAACGTTGATAAATCGATTTTTAATCTCGTTTTTAACTATACTAAAATCTTTGCGAGTATAAAATTCGTATGCGCGCATTATGGACAGTTTGAATAATTATTTCCGAGTTTTATCCTCAAATAGTAATGCGAGACAGGACATTTTGCGTACTTTCTTATTTACAATTTGTGTACAAAGTCGTCTAAAATTGTGAAACTTGACTAAATTGTGCTTTGATATAAGTAATTTACTGAGATAATAAAAAAATATATTTTTCAAAGGAAAAGTGAAAAATGACTAGGACCTAGAGTAGTAAATTTTTTGGTAATCGCCCAACAATTTGTTATAAAAAATCTAGAAAACTTGGTTTAAATGTGAAATCTGAAAAAAACTATTAATAGAGCTCGAGGTAACATTAACTATACAAAATAGGCTGTTACACTTTTGACCTATCTTTTAACCGAAAGGATCAATCAAATTTAATTTATTAAAAAATTGTTTTAATTTTTTAATTGATATGTTGATTAACAATATATGCAACTCTCTCATAGAGCGCTGGGTTTCAGTATTTCATTAGAACGTTCATCTAAACATTTGAAACTAAGCGTGAGCGTATTTTTTCTCGATTTTATCAATCATTTTAAAAATTGCTCATTTTGACGTGCGATTTTCAGATAAAAACTCCTTCTGTAAAAGAAAGATTTGATGGAATTATTTCTCTATAGACTATGCTTAAAAAAGTTTTTCGAGTTGAACGATAATAAATAAGTATAAGAAACAAATATGAAAGAGAAAGAGAACAAATATAAAAAAATAATAATAAAAGAAGTAGGACTTGGACTTTATATTGCTTAGTATATCAGTTTGAACTTTTTTAATCCTTGTGTGCATACCCAACTTTATCGATGTTGTTACACATCCAGGATACACGGGTGTCTACCTCCCCTTTTTAATTTTTTAAATAAATATGCAATTGAAATCATTTTGCGATCGTTTAGCCCAACAATTATATAGCAAAAGTGAGTGCCAAAGGCACACAAAACACTTTCAAACACAAGAAACAAAAAAACCTGTTCCGGTTGGGCTGCAACCCGACGCATTGCATTGCATACCGGGTTGCCGCACACAGAATTTAACGAATAATTAATATGTAATTTTAATTATTGTGAGAAATCCTATTTTACGAAGTAATCATGATTGAATGTGGAATTTTTTTTCAATTTTACCAAGTTTTAAAGATCTAATAATTTTTTTCCCCATGAAAAATATTCTTACCAGCTGTTAAAATATTGGCCGTTATGTTAAAATTCACTTATAGAATTCTTTTTAACAGTGGAATGTTTTAAAAACAAGAAGATTTCAAAATCGATATAGTTAAACTTTGCAATTACAAGTGGTGTCTAATTTGATTGATACAACTCATAAATGAGTACTTTTTCAAAACGTATTGAGAAGTCTCAGATCCAATTCGAATAAAGTTATCAGGGAATATTCTGAAGAAACTTTACTACGACTTTCGACAATGTTTTGCTTAATAATTCGGCTTTTCTTAATGTGATGCTGAAAAAGGCCATTAAAGTTATAATTTTCGAATACAGGACACGAATTGCGGTAATCGGTGTTTCCAGAGACGTTTTAACAATATTTTACGTAATAATTCAGTAAAATTGTACAATGAATCTCTCTTTCTTAGCGCAAATACGTTTATAAATACAAATATTATTTAATACATATTTTATTATTTAATATTTTTGGATTTTTTTTTATACTAAAAATGTATAAATTTTTAACAGTATTTTACTATTTTTTTCCAACCTGTTTCATATTCGAAAAGTTTCCTTCTACGTATATTCATTACATATTTCTTGTAAAATTAAGTTGATGATTGCAATTGTCAGCATTGTTTAGATACTTTTGATGTTAGATTTCAGGAAGTTGGTGCAGTGAATTTAAGCTTATGGGAAAAGTCTTTGCTAAATTCTTAATATCTTTAACAATAATAAACTTTATTCAATAAAAATGATTGTGGCTAATAGTTTTATCCAGTTGATTGAATTCTTCATTATATATTGATCCACCTTTCATTTAAATTAATTAATCTACAATTAATATTTTTTCCCAAAACTTAAAATGCTGACATCTTCTTATGATCTGAATTATACAATAGATTTTTTATTTTTTTATTCTAAAAATAAATTTCTTTTTGTTATTTAGGTTCTCGAAGCAGGAAAATGGGAGGTGACCAGCTTGGTCTCCTCCTCTGGAAGAACTATGTTGTTAGAAAACGACAGCCGGTAAGTTTGCTTGATTTCAAAAGGCACCAAGAAGATTTTAATTAAATTCGCAAACGTGAAATTATTATTGTAGAGAATCCCCCATAATGACGTACAATAAATCTGTTTAGTTTGTAATAGAAAATAATACGGCAGATGTATACTTTCGTTATGATCTTTTAATTGAATTGCTTCGTATAATACAAATTATAATGTTTCGAAAGTAATAAAAAAAGATTTTTAATCAATACTCAAATTAATTCCAGGGCATACTGAGTCTGGTGTTTTTATGGCCAGTTTTTGTGTTTTTGGTTTTGTACACTGTCCGTGATAATGTCGATCCAGAATATTTTCCCACATGCCAATTTCCTGCGAGGTTCATGCCTCAAGATGGGATCTTACCATTCATTCAAAGCTTCGTGTGTGGTGTGGGAAATCCTTGCGAACCATTATCAGAATACGAGGAAGTACCATCTTATAAAAATGCTATGTAAGTCTAATTGCAAAAACTAGATTCCTTGACACCATCATCTCTACTCTACATAATTGCAGGAAATGGTGGCAGTTTAATTCTTTTGTCAAAATTAACACTATTAATAATCCTTTTTAATTATCTTAAAGAAGAGTATTTTTATCCTTTATGAGGTTGGAAAGGAATACAAAGAAAACTATTTTTAACATTTTATTATATTATATAAATTTTAACTGCTATATTGTCTCTAATTGTATTACAAATTATAAAGATTAATAATTATATACATTTTATTATAGGACGAGTCCACTGATCACAGAACTGCAAACAGTTCTGCGAAATGACACGATCCTTTCAGCAGTATCTTTTCTGCCAAAAGGTCTCCAGCTACTCAAATCAATGGCCCAAATTCTTACTCAACCGGAAATTAAACAACTTTTTGGTCAGTAATATGACTTTAACTGGTTTTAAAAAAAATATTTAAACTTTCATAATTTATATTTGAGATTGTTTGCCCTTTTGTATTTTGAATTAAAATTTGAATAACTCAAAGTAATTGTTGAACCTCAGACACCTAAAATTCTAATATTTTCTTTCAGAGGACAAACATACAAATACTTCGAAAAGATTTCATTTTTAGAGCATGGACATTTTTCAAATTGTAATTTAAACTATAAATTGTTTAAAAATACTTCATAATCATTTTGTAATTATATTTGAATTTTTGTAGACAGTTTCTGTTTGAAATTGGTCAGTTTTCTATGGGACAGATTTTATAACATACATTCAAAGTTTAATCTCAGACAATTAGCATTTGTCAAAGATTTAATTGGGCAATTTTCAAATTATTGAGTTCTTAAGACAGTTCTGTCGAAAATTAGGTCTCTGGAAAAAAGTTTTCTCTGATTTAAAAATTTGAAATAATATTATTAGTGACCTCTTATGAGAGAAAAAAAATTAATAAAATACGCTTCTGATCAATTTTTGAAAAATGATTAAATTTTTATAAATCATAGCTTATTTTTTAAAGGTAAATGGAAATTTTTCAAAAGAGCGAAAAAACATTCTGTAAATCGAAATCACTATCTAAAGATGAAACAAAAGGCAACTCCCGAGCTAAAGAGATGCTGAATTGATTTAAAAAAATATTTGGTTGAAAAAAGTTATCCACATTTAAATAAATGGATGTGGATGTTGATAACCTCAAAGCGACAGTAACCTAAAATTAGAGCAATCTTGTCTGCTGATTGCGATAATAAATTCAATTTTCATTTTTTTTTATAAATACATGCTCCCAAGATATTACGTTTTTAGATACGGATAAATAAAGTTTGATGTAAAAAAATTAGCCAATTCCGAGAAAATCTACCGAAAGTTTTCATATTACAAATTCATAGGTTTTTAAAATTGACTTTGGATAGCGATTAAAAATCAATTCTTGTTGTTGTTGCAAATATAAAAGCATCCTTCCAAAATAATGGGATGCTAAATGATGATAAAAAATTTTTATTATAAAAAAATTATTTTGTTCCCAGAAAACAAAAATAAAAATTGCGATATCACAGTAGGATGACAGATATTTTTTTTTGCTAAAGATCCGAAAAAATAAGAAAATGTTTTTTTTTCAGTAGATGACAATGATTTCAAGAAATATTAATGCAAAAAGTTTGTAAAAATTATTGGTACGTTCAAATTTGAACAAAAATGTTATTCGATTTTTTTTAAATTATTGAATCAAAAAATGATATTTCGAAAAAATCATTTTATCACAATATGAATTTCAATTAAAAAGAATTTGTTTTGCAATAAAGCCACCTTCGATAAGTACATTTGTTATATAGTTTCCCACTGACATTCTTCTAATATAGTTATTTTATTAAAAAATATTTTATTTGAAAAAACAGTTTTAACGATTTCAGTATCAGAAAAATTTACTTAAAAAATAGTAATCCATAATTTATTAAAATTCAACCATTTTTCAAAAATTGGTAAGAAGTGATAGTAGTAACAATTCACGTGCAAAATAAATTGTTGAAATGATGTTCTAAAATTTTTTTTAATTTTATAAATAAAAATGTTTGAAGATCAGTAAAATCATTTTGATTTTTAAAATAATAGAAAAACTATGTTTTACAGTGATCTTATTTTTGGAATAACTACCTTAATGTTTTAATGCAAAGAAAGTGAATTTGGAATGGACATCGTCTATTTTGCATAAGAAAAGCGATAAAACAACAGAGATTTTTCCTAGCTTGATTAATTCTTGTTCAATTAATTAATATCTCCGAAACTATTCAAGAATTATTAAGGTTCTTATCTGTCTTTATATTTCAGAGATTTTGGCTTTTAACTCTTGATTTCTGAACATTCGATTAAAAATGTTAAGCGTTGAACCTGAGATTATTATTTTTTAAAGACTTGTTGCTATTTGAAATTAGGTTTGATAATTAGAGCTTAATAAAAGAAAATTGTTTCATTAAGTTGAATTAAATTAACGTATTAATTTTATTTTATTTTATTTAGGTTATTTAAAATTGAATTTGTTGCCAAATCTTGGAAAATGTTTCATTTTTGAATTTGAGATTGTTAGTTAATATCTTCAGTTTTAAGATAGTTCAGCTTTTTCAGTTCTGGATCCTGAATTAAAGTTGCTTCAAATTGAATTTTCGACTAACAAAATACCTTCTAAAAAATACATTGATCATATGAAATGAATATTTATATAAAATATATTGATCATTATAATACTTATTTATAGAGAGAG
Organism: Andricus coriarius; assembly: GCA_932066315.1. Taxonomy (NCBI): domain Eukaryota; kingdom Metazoa; phylum Arthropoda; class Insecta; order Hymenoptera; family Cynipidae; genus Andricus; species Andricus coriarius. The sequence continues at coordinate 6,675 of CAKNWT010220482.1, forward strand.
GAATCCACCTTGGAGATTTGTTCAGTAATCATGAAACGATTAAAAGATCCTTGAAAAATCAAGTCCCTCAAGCAACAGAAAGTTTGATCGATGGACTCTTCAATTCATCAATTAAATTGATATACGTGAGTGAATGAAGTACCTCAACTGTACAATTTTATTACTTCTCAAACGTCTTTCAGATTCTAATAAATTGCATAACTTTTCCTTTTCACATAATTAATTACAATTTTTATTTCAGTATCAATTTTGTAGTTTACAGAATAAAGAATTTTAAAATGCTTAACGTTTAGTAATACAATTTTAAGTATTTTGTATTTGTCTACTAGCTGATCGAAGGATTTGGTTCATCCAACATCGAAGACATCGTCTGTTCAGCAGAAAGCTTGAAGAAGTATCTAGTCGTACCCAATGAAAATGATCTTGTCATTATCTCAAAAGTACTTTGCGAAATAGATCCAGAAAAAATTCCTGGAATTTTGGAACAGTTGACGCATCATTTAGATTTTACTGGACTACTTGAAATGGTCAGTCGAGCTATGGCTAAATTTCAAGACTACGATTTTTTTAAGGATTTAAAAAAAACTGCTGAAACCATCCTTAGTCTGAGAATTGTCGATAAATATGTTCCCAAATATCTGAAAATTCAAGAATGGTTGCCAAAGATTATTCCCCTTTTTAAAAATGTCTCATTTAAGGAAATAGACCCCCTATTGTAAGTTGAAAAAATATTAAATACATCCTTAAATTTATTTCTACATCTTTTTTAAACTATGGTAATAGACAATAATATTCTATTTATATTTTTACATTTTTCAGCATAAATCAAATACTAGCTGTACTCGATCCAATTTTTCAAAATGAAAATGAATGGAAGACAGCTCAAAGTGCTTTTCTGAGGCTAAAAGATTTGCTCGCTTTGGTAAAAGACATCATAAATAATGGAAAGAGTCATGGAGAAGATGTTTCTAGTCTGATACAAAAAATCGGAGGAAGTGCGAAGGATGTAGCTTCGAATTTTATCGACTATGAGAAAAATGTCACCAAAGCTTTGGATATTGTCTATCTAATTTTGCAAGATGGTGTTAAGCTCACCAACAAAGTGATACAACAACACGAAGATAAAATGCAGATGTGAGTCAAGTGACTTCCGTCCAGTTTCAATGGCACGATTGAGTGTGACAAAGAGCATGATTCAAAATGGGGACAACATTTCAAGACTTGTTTATGCATTAGGCAGCAATCTTAAAAGCACTTGCCTGATTTTATAGTTTGAATAAATTTTGATCAGTTTTGATATAAACATGGATTCATAAATTGAGGGCTCAGCTGCTATAAGGACCACTAAAATGTTCTCTGGTGAAAACAAAGTCCTCTGGAGGCTTTATCAAAAATGATCTAATATTAATTTTTAAGGATGTGCCTAGATGTCATATTTGACTGCGCATCTTTTTTTTACTTAAAGCCAAACTTTTAGCTTTTTTAATTTTTTAATTAGACTTGAACTTGAATTTGTGCATGATTTTGGTTATGGATTGTGAGGCATGGCGTAACCTGATGCAACAAATGCGCTGAGTGCGGCCCTCTGTTGTTTGTCACGCTTAGCTGAACACATCCTCCCCTCTCGACCCGCGGTTCCACTCAACGGAAACCGCTGCGCGGCATCACCTCTCGGAACGAAAAAATCAAATTTCCTGAAATCCAAGTTCGAGTGTAAAGTAAAAAGGTCATTTGGGAAAAATAAATTGTAATTTTTTTTTTTACTTCAACTCGTGCTTATTTCGTCGTTTAAAATTGTTTAAAATAAAATTCTTAAAGTTTTCTTTTCAGGGTATTTTCAAACTGATAGAGGAATCAGAATTTAAAAATCTCGACGAAAATTCGGAAAAAATTATGATAAAGTTTTTTGGAAATTTTCAGATCAAAATACTTAATAGTCAAGGAGCAGTAATGATTTTAGACAGGCGCGGAACCAGTGAAGTGTCCAGGGGTGGGGTGGGGGGCCCAAAATGGTATATATATGCGGTGTATATATATACCATTTTACAAATTCAATATTATTTGATATAGCTTGTAATCTTTCAAATATTAATTAAAAATCTGAAATTATTTTAGCCATTATGAAATTGCATACTTTTTATAGCTTTTCTTAATTTCTTAGTGAAAAAGAAAAAAGTGATGGTAAGATCCTGGGGGGGGGGGGGGCTATCAGCGTTTCGCCACCATTGTAGATCCGCGCCTGATTTTAGTTTACGACAGCGCACCATTTTTCGAGTTTACTATAGGCTTCGGGGCTTGCAGTTGAGTAACGGTGTTTCGCTCGTCAGTTTTTGCTTATAAGGCGATATTTTTCTTACCGAATAAAAACGAAACAAAAGTAAGCTTACAAAACAATCATCGATTGCATTCAATTCTTAATTAGTCGTTATATAAAATATACAATTTAATCTTTTCATGTATAAAATAAGATTATTATAGCTTTGCATGCTATTTTCCGTTTACAGTCAAACTCGAATTTAACGTTCCCGAATTTACCGTTTCCGAGAATTCTCGCCGCGCCGCGGGTAGGCTTGTCAGGAGCTGCGGGGGGTGTGCGGGGTTCGCTAAATCCGGTTCATTTAGGGTAGGTCAGGTCCAAGGACAGCCCCAAAACCGACGTTAAATCAGAGTTCGACTGCATTTGATTCAATAAAATGATTTTACATCTGAAAAATCTAATGAATTATATTTTCTAATAATATTTTAATTAAAATAATTGCACAAAATGTTTCGACGTGTAATACACACGAAGTAGGAATTTTCTTACAATTTGTTTATTGGAAGTTGATAGAACTTTAATAACATCCTATTTGAATAGAAAAGTTATTCAAACGCGCCCTTTTTCGCCCCATATCGCGCCTTTGTACTCGCGTCTCTCTTTCGTTTTCTACCTCTATTTGTTGCAGGTATATTTTCCATTTGAATATAAATTGAAAAATCGTCAAATATTTATTTAATCACTTTTAACCCTCCAAGGACGAGAACTATTTTTTTAAACTGGGACAACGCAAGCAGTGACCTGCAGCGACAATAATTACTGTTTTTCTTGAACATTTTCGGCGTGACGTATACGTCACACTCGTCCTTGGAGGGTTAAGCAAGCAAGTACTATTTAATTTAGACTCAAAAACTTCTTTAGATTTATATGCATAATGTTCACAGTCAGGCAGTTACAAAGGTGTAAAAATTACGTTCATTAGAGTATTCTACATTTACATCTAGACATTACCAGCGAAAAAGTACATAAAAAATTGAATAAAATTAATGGGTGTCTTGTAAACTTACTTTTGTTAGATATATATTCACTGAAAAAAATATCGTCTTAAACAAAAACTCACTAGCGAAACTCCATGGCTAAGCGGTAAACTCGAACTCGAGCCCTGCCGTAAACTAAAATCATTACTGCTCCTAAACTATTCAATATTTTAAGCTGAAACTTTCCAAAAAACTTTTTCATACTTTTCTCCGAATTTTCGTCGCGAGAAGCTTTTGCCCTCTCTACATTTCTTCAATAAAAGAAACGCTAGAAGGCACATAAAAGTCCAATTTACGCCCAGCTCCATATAAAAATTAATAACATTTTTCTAAACAAACATTTTTAAATTCTGATTGCTCTATCAGCCGAGGGACATCCTCAAGAATAATTTCTACAAATTTCATAGCAAATTTTTAAAAACTGACGAGCTTAGCACGAGTTGAAGTTGAAAAATAATTAAAATTGATTTTTCCCAAAAATACCGTTTTGTACTTTAATTTGATACATCCTTTAAAAATTAAAATTAAAATTTTTTTTAAAAGGCTCCTAGAGTCTTCAGTCTTGCCAGAGAAAATTGTATATGCTCTTCAGGGAGGTCCAAATTTATACCTGTGATAATTCGACTGTATTCCGGAAAAATAAATTCCGTATTATTTTTTCATATTTGTCAACATTAATCCATGACTTTTTGTAAATTGAATTTTAGTGACTTCTTAAGAAATGTTCAAGGAATAATGTCCACGAAATAAATTTTAATTTTGATCTCCCCAGCCCCCTTGTATTGTTCCCGGAAAGTGACCCAAAAAAATGCAAGATAGTAGTTTTATGTACAATTCATGCTGCAGATGGTATTTTTTAAATCTTTTCAACATACATTATTTTTATACAATAAGTCACGAGTTCACAAGTATTTTTAAACTAATATCGAATTGTTTAAACCATTATTATTTATATACAAACTTTTTTCCCTATAAGTCGTGAAAAATGATAATTTTTCGGGATAAATGATACATTTAATGAATGTCAAGAGTAATATTTCTTTTCTAACCAATTTAGTAATTACATCAATATATTTGTTCTGTAAATCGTGAAAAGCTGTTAGGGATCGTCCATATATTACGTAATCAGTTTTTCTTTTGTTTAAATAAACACGAAAAGAGGATTGCTGTGAAGCTGAGAATGACACAACGATATAAACAAAAGAAAAATTGATTACGTAATATATGGACGACCCCTTATTTACTGGAATGAGTGACGCAATTAACGAATGTTGAAAGTAATATATTTTTATTTAAGATATTTGGAAATTATTTCAACAATTTTCATTTGTTTAAATATATTTTTGCCCCTCCAAATCTTGAGAAGTTACTATTTTCTGGCAATTGGGACGAAGCTAATGAATGTAAAGATTGATGTTTTTTGTGGAAGACAGTTCGCAATTATTTAAACAATTAATAAATATTGACTGGTACCTTTTCATAGGAAAGGTGGAGAAAATTGCAGTTTTTTCGAATCATTGAATAATGATACATTTTTTAGCAATTCTTCTCAGTTCCTTTGTCAATAGTTTTTTCAGGTTGATTTCGTTGAGGAAAGAAGAAGTACTAAAAAAAGTATACTGTCTTTAAAAAAAGTACTGATTAATAAGCCACATACAGTCAGAAAAATGTTCTTTTGAATTAAACGAACACTTGTTTAACCCTATTTCAAAGCTGAAATTTGTTTGATTCAGATAAAATTGGTTTGAATTAAAAAATTGTGTATTTGAATCAAGTGATCTTCGTTTGAATCGAACAAATATTTTTTTCAAACAATCAATCATTTGTTTGACCCTATATCAAAGAAAGAATTTGCTTGATTCAAATAAACATTTTTCTGAGTGTAGTGTAAGAGTTTCGATAAAACTAGAATTTTCTTCATTCTTCCTATGAAAATTGTTTAAATAATTTCTAAATATCTTAAATAAAAAAGTATTACTTTAAAAATTCGTTAATTGTGTTATTAATTCCAGAAAATACAAACTTTTCACAATTTTCTAGAAGAAAACTTATACAAACAGAAATTGTTTAAAAAAATTGAAAAACGTGTTTAAAAAATTATTTTTCACATTCATAAACTATAGCATTCATCCCGAAATATAGTATCTT
>CAKNWT010220482.1:12216-24313 GCA_932066315.1 Andricus coriarius
CATTACAGAACTTATATAAGTGCAATTTTTCAACATTTTTTTCAAATTTTTGGACTTTGCCCGGCTATCATTCGAAAAATATAGGTGGTATGAAAAAAATCAATAGAACCTTTTTTGTGGAGAATTTTATGCACTTCAATTTTTGTAGATGCGGAGTTTGCAAAAAAACCATAAACACACGAGTTATAAATAAAAAACCGTTTTTTGAAAGTTTACGCCACTGCCAAAAGATACGCGGAGGTCAGGGGAGGGGGATAACGAAAGCGGTTCCTTATATTGACCCAAAGAACATTTTAAAACCATAATTTCTTTAGTCGGAATTATTGTCAAACAAAACTACGTACCGCCTGGCCTAATAGGAATTGTACGTAATTCGCAAAGTTTATTTTCAGTGCAGCGGAAGTGTTGGATGGGCTCAAAAATTATTTTTCCCAAAAAATACTAAACATGGTTTCGTACTTAGTATCATTAACAGATAACGTGGTTCAAATGACTCATCATGTAGCTATCATTCACGAAGAATTATTGATTAAGATTAATAATGTCACCCGGAATCATGAGACTCTTGTACAAAATATTCTAAAGAACGTGGAACCGTATGCTTACAGAGCAGCAGTAAATACTTTTTCTCGTTTGAATTTTATTGAGGTCAGTACTTTAAGTTATCAAGATTTTTTTAAACTTTCTTTTCGCATATAATAAGAGTTTTCGAAAAATTAATTACAGAAAATTCTGGAGGCTTTGCAATCAAAGAAGATCGAAGAAGTATTGTGCGAGGAAGAAAATTTCAATGAAGTATTTAAAGACATTAGAGAGAAAAAGGATCAACTATCGAATCTGAATGATTCATTTTGTAGCGAATCTGGAAAAAAGTTAGTTTCTGATCTCTATAACGCGTTTGAAATGGGAAATTTCAGTCGAATTGTAAGTCCTTGTGGAAATTTAATTGAAAGAAGAATATAAAAAATGGTAGAAAATATGATTTACTGTTCATTTTTTCATTGTAGGTAGAAAACACTTTGACGACATTTATTTTCATGGCTTTGCAAAGACCTATGCCTTTCGAAAAGTCTAATCTAACGGCGTCAATAGGAAGTATTAGATCGTTTGTAACTTACCTTAAGGAAGCAGAATCAAAAAGATTGGAATCATTATCTTGGACCACGTTTCCAATTTCGAATGAATGGAAAGAAGCTTTTAAAGAAAATGAATCTCAAGGACGTTTGGATGTGTAAGTAACATCTTAAAATTTGATGTGATTTTTTATTTTCAGTATAAACAATTTGTTGTAACAAATTTTATCCACAGCTTGGGTCTTCATTTGAGTATGGCGAAGTTTCTGGGTTCAAAGAGTTTTTCTTACTTTACCATTGAACCAAATTTAATAAAAATGGATTTGCTTGCTGGTGATATTTTAGAGGATCTTCAAACTCATCCTAGCGAGTGGATTGCAGATGTTCGGATTCACAAAACTGAGTTGATTGAATCTTTTTATTTAACTTCCATTGATAAGCCGAAGGTTCGTAAAAATATTTTCTAAATTTTCCTAATCGCTTTTTTATTTTTATGTGTGCTTATTATATTTCGTGTATTAATATATTTTTAGGTGTTAAGACTGCTGGAATACTCGAATCTAACAAAATCTGTTTGTATGGAACCAAATGCGCCGAATCTTATAAATTTCCCTCCAGGTTCAAATGCCACATTTTTGACAAATCTAATTTGTCGACCAATAAAAACTGTTGAATCGACTCTTAGTGTGAACTTATCAAACATAGAAGGCCGTGAAACGATGAATAGTGATTTCAACTGGACAGGATTCAATGAGAAAGTCATTAAAATTTATCATTATGTTGATTCCCTTGTGCATCAAGAAAATCCAGATAATAATGTTGGTAATTTAAATAAACTTCTGGAAAAGTTTATACAATCTTGGACGAAGGATATATCAGTGACGGATGCTTGGGAAGTCAGGTTCGTTAAAATTAGACTTATTAAGTCATTATCTTGGCATTCGTTGCAAGTGCAAACAATTTCACATTTTGAAACGAATTCTAGCCTTAAAATTGTAAAAGCTTATAAAATGGTTCACGTTGAAATTATATAAATTAACCGATTCAAACAAGTTTAAAATTGTACATATTGAAACTAAAAATGATAATAAAAGCATTAATTTCAGATTAAAATTATGCAAAAACGCTCACGAAATAATGGCAGATTAATTCAATTAAAATTGTTCAATCTCAAATTGAAAGTTTAAAAAATGTATGTTTCGATATTTGAAACTTTAAAAATGGTATATCAATCCGAAAAAAAGTTGAATGATTTAAATTAAAAATTTTCGTTTTTTGTGGATTCTCCACGATTAGGAAATTTTATTTAAAATCGCTGAAAAAGTTCCAAATTGAATCATATAACATTTAAATATTAAAAATGGAAAAATGTCATTCTAACTTACTTAAATTCAAAAAAGCAATTAAATTACTATTATGCAAGGTGGATTCCACGCCGAATTTACACAAACCTGACCTTTACATCATCGATTTTTTTAAAACTTTGGCTACTTATTTGCTCAGTAAATAAAATATAGCTTGCCAAACACTTGACTTCAAAAATGTATTAAAAAAATGTATTGCACTTTTTCTATTTTGGACACTTTTTGAGTTTCTAAAATACGAATTGTACTAATTCAGTTTAATTAACTGAATCTAATTCGTTTAGAGTAAAATTCCACGTGGAATCAAAATTTTCAGGTTCCGATTGATTCCAACAGCTCCTTCATGGTGATTTTTCATCTTTAAAAAATATGGATTTTTTTAGGAATTCGATTCCCAAAAAATGTCTACCCTGATTTTATTTATACTGTACTTCCTTATTTTTGACATTAAAATGTCTTGTTGGAGAAAAAAAATAAACCTATGTTCTTTACATTCATTCTTCGAACAAAAATTTATTTGTTAACAAACATACTTTTTTTTAAATTTTGTACAGTATGCGATTTCCTTATTATGTAATTCAATCGTTTTTCTTTAAGTCCCAAATATGAGCTTCGAAAATATTTATATTTCAAAATAAAATGTTTAATAGATTATCTCGTTTTTATCATTAATTTAATAGATTTTCGTAATTGAAAATGAAAATGCTAAGATTAATTGAATTGGTAGGGTCCAGAGAAAAAAACTTGTTGGTTGGCATTAAAAAAAAGTAAAAAAAATTAAAAATCGGTTAATATCGAGACGACTGAAAAATCCCAAGAAATAAAATTCCCGATAATAGATAATTTTCGAAATAAAATTGCCAGCACTATAAAACATCTTGACACTATAAAATTAACGATGAATGAAGCTTTTCGAATTACAAAACTCTCGAATCAAAACAATCACAAAATTGTTTTCATAATTATATAATAAATAGAATAAAAAACAAGTATATCAAACAAAACTATTTTATAAAGATGTTTTTTTAAAGTAGTTTATTTTATTTATTATATTACGATTATTGAAACAATGGTTGAATTGTTTAGATTCGAGAGTTTTATAATTCGCAAAGTTTCCTGGGTCGGTAATTTTATAGTGTCAAGATATTTTATAATGTTGGCAATTTTATTTCGGAAATCATCTATTATAGGAAATGTTATCATGCAAAAAACTTTCCAAATTATAAAGCTCTCGAATCTAAACAATTAAAAAATTATTTTAATAATAATATAATAAATAAAATAAAAAATGTGTCTATCATATAAAAGTATTTTATATTATTTATTATAATACATTATGATTATTAAAACAATTTTTTAATTTTTTAGATTCGGAAATTTGCTTGTGTCGGCAATTTTACAGTTTCGAATATTTTATAATGTCGGCCATTTTATTTCGGGAATTTTCAAATTCAGTAATATCATATACTGTCGGAATTTTTCAATTTTTTTCTTTTCCGGAAATTTTCCTGTTTCATGAATTTTATTTTTCAAGATTTTTCAGGCGCCTCTTAATATCTTCTGTTCGGTTTTTGAATTTTTAAATTAAAACAAAACTTCCTATTTGTTAAAAAATGGTGAACATTTTTTCTTTACTTTTTGCTAGTGAACAGTAATAAAAGTAAGAAATTAAAAAAAAGGTTCAGTTTAAATTTTTTGAAAGTGTGCCAACAGCATGTTTTTTTTACATTAAGTGAAATGCACACTGTTTTGGAAAAACTTGAATATGTCGATCATGAAATTTTTTTCAGCTTTATTTTGGATATTTTTCGATTTTGTAAAACTTTAAGCAAAACGAAAAATATTTTTTTCCATGAATACGAAATAATAGCATATTCCTCTGATTCAAGCATAGAAAGTTTCAGGTTCGACATATTCGACTTTTTGCAAAAAAATGGTTTTTGACGTTTTCTACAAATTCTTAATTGAATAACTCTTTTTTCCATTTCACATTTTTTATTACTGTTCACTATTAAAAACTGTACTAAGAAGAACGACAAGGTTTATTCAAAAATAATCATAGAGAAATTAGCATGTATTAATAAAGAGGTTTAACAATCTTATTTATAAGTTATTGTGCTTGATAGAGAATTATTAACAAATGTTTTTGCTTATTTTTTACAGTATGAATGTTCAAAAAATAACCTGTTAGGATAAAAAAATTGTCATTAAAAAAAACGGTTTAAAAAGAATTTATGTAAAGCACATAGTTTTTATCATTTTTTCTCTAAAAGGACATTTTAATGTATACAATAAGGAAATATAAAGAAAGTCAGGGTAGAAGTTTTTTGGGAATCGAGTGAAGAAATAAAAATGTGGATTCAACGGGATTTTTTACACTAAAAGAAAGAGTAAAGTCTGGTTTTGCGACTCCGGCGAGGATTCCACCGGGTTTAAATTGAATACACTCAAATTTAAAGCAAATTAGAATATTTAAGCTTCTTGTTTTTAAAAAAATTACAATTTAAAAATATTTCAAATTTGAAAGCAGTTTAAAATTTGTAATCTTATTCTTGAAACTGTAATGAAAATGTATGTGATGGGGATTTTAAATTTGAAAATTATTCAAACTTGAATTGAATTAAAAAAATCAGGAAGAAATTCTAATTTAAAAGCCTTGAGTTTTCAAAGAATATTTATTTATCTCTAAATATAGCTCAAATAAGAGTTTAATTTTTTAAACTTTATGTGATTATTACAAAAATGTAATTTAGTTCTTTATATCAAATAATCAAAGTTGTTTTTTCATTTACTGTGTGAACAATAAACAGGCAATGCTTGATAACTATGAGTGTTAGTTCTCCAAGTTTTTCAGCTGTAGCAAGCCTGGCAAGAATTTTTTTGTTGAAATACTCATTGCTTAAAAAATCAATGAAACAATGTTTTAATCCATAATAATTGAAAAAGATTTGGAATAAAATCATTTTTCATTATAATTCAGTAGGTTGAAAATGTTCTGGCTAGATTTGTTAAATGATCTTTTTTGATGACAATTTACATATTTTTGCAGCGTAGGACTTTTGTGCAAATTGTTTACTGTTATGGAATATCCTCTTTTCAATGCAAAACAGTTAACTAATTGGGATGTTTTCCATGCTCTGGCTTGGGCTGCATCTATACTTGCTGATAACGTCGAAAATGTCGTGGATCAAATTCAAAAGAAAAATCACACTATTGATTTGGAAGATGTCTTAAATTTGATGCCGCAGACTTCAAGTTTCTTGAGTAAACTTTTGAGGAATCTTGCCCCTGTAACTCTTGATTTTATTGACATGACTGTTAAAATTCCGCTGCATTTTGTAAGTTCTATAACTGTGATCTATTTTTTCTACCATATATTATTTACATTCTTTAATTACGTCATTTATAAGCAATTATTCTGGATAATAAATATTTAAGATGTCTGCTGTGAATGAATATAAATCACGAGAACCTGATTGGCCCTGCATCAAAAAGGAAAGCATTGGCGAGGCTCTAGAGTTCAGAACAGGAAGTCGAGAGTTGGTGACAGAGATTGAGAAAATATCCTGCGATCCGAGTCTGTTAATCGAGGAATGGAATGAGCAGCCTTTGCTAAACAAAGTTCGAAAAATTGTGAGTTGAAAGAAAATATATAATGAGTTATAAAGAACCCAGCATCAATTGCGCAGAAAATGGCTTTTTGTCAAAATGGCTAAGTACACTCAACTCCCGATATAAGACCGATCTCGGGCATGGCTTGCCTTCACCTTGATCCTAAATCCGCGGAATCCAAACGTAAACAGGCAGGGCTGCATGAATCATTTCTGTTGGACATGGACGCATGACGCAACCTGATACAACTAACGCGCTGAGAGTGGGCCTTCGAGCTTTTTGTCACGCTTGACTCAGCACATCCTCTCTTTCGGCCCCGCGGCTCCTCTCATCAAAAAACTGCGGAACCCATCAGTTCTAGGAATATCGTAAACCGAAAGGTCTTATATTGGAACTTGAGTGTATACATTTTTTTGTACTTCGAACCATCAGATCAATAATTCGAAAGAAAATTATTTAAAAATTGGACAATTTTACTGAAAAAATTGCCAAACTGCCTATATTTACATGTATTTTAATAGTAAAATTCGTCTATTATTCCAATGTTACCCATCTCAATAAACTTTGTTAGATTTGGCTAGATGCCTGATATTTTGTAGATCAGACGATTTTGTGTACATTAACACTGTTTGAAAACTCGACTATTTGGTTGTTAATTATTCTTTGCAGTTTGAAAATTCAACTATTTGGCTAAAACTTCAATTACTTTGTTCAAATTTCGTCTCGTTTACTTGAAAGTTCTCAATGTGAAAGTTCTTTTTCGGGTTTAAAAGTCAACTGTTTTTTAATTCATCAGAATTTTTAACTTGAAAACTTGCATGTAGGTTGAAAATGCGTCATTTTGCTTGAAAATGCAACTATCTTGTTAAAAATTTGTCTCTTTTGATTGAAATTTCAACTATTTGGGTGCAAATTCAACTTTTTTCTTAAAAATTCAACTTATCAAGTTGGTAATTCACCTGCATTTTAAATAATTCGTCTTTTTGCCTTCAAAATTCAAGTATTTGGTTCAAGTTTAATCAACAAAAATGTTCTCTTTCGGGTTTAAAAGTCAACGTTTTCTAAACCAGTAAACTTTTTAACTTAAAAACTCAACTCTTTGTTCAAAACTCGCCATTGAGTTGAAAATTCGTCTATTTGGTTGAAAATTCTACTACCTTGTTAAAAATGCAATATGTTTCGACTTGAAATCTTACGAATTTAAAGCGTTTCATACTTAATGCATTATTTTCTTTATATTAATTTGATTTAAAAGACTTCATTCCCCAATTTTCATGAAAAAATCAGACTATTTCCATTGCTTCGAAAGTATTTTCAGATGCATAGTCTGCAATATTAAAAAATAAATAATTACATATTTAAATTATACAGTCTCAAAATTAAAGTCTTAATTTTTGTGGAATACAACATTTAAAATGTTCAAAATGAATGTTACTGAAGTTTAAAATTAATGTAAATAATAAACCTTTCTCATTTGAAAATAATCCAAGTTGACTATTGTTAAAAAGTTTTGTTAAGTTTAAAGTTCAGTTTGATTGTGCAAAGAATATTTGAAAATCAATGAGAGTTATGCCCACTAATTTCCCAAACAAATAACGTTTTTATTTCAGTCGTTCAGTGCCTGATACGGTTTTTTTCATTATCTTTAAAAGTGTGATTAGATTTTATTGGACATTTTTCGATATTCCATGCGACTTTATTAGTAATTTTATGCGAATTATACGACTTTCTGAAAGCCTTGTAGTCGAATGTTTTTTTAAATGTTTCCTTTGTGAGTATTTGTAAAATAATTGCCACAACTTTTCCTGTTTGGATATATTATCCACGTTTATTAATTGATTTCTGACCCCAGCAGTATAATCAAAAAATGTCCTCTGATTTTGCTTTTTAGGAAATATAGATTTGCTTGCCTAAATGTTTAAGGAATATGAAAACAAACCTTAAAATGATGTGAAACACTTCTCTCGTTAGGATATGTTTTCCACGTTTATTGTGAATTATTGATCTCCGGCACCAACATAGTTTTGATCATTAGGAAATGTCGATATCCTTGCATGAATATTGAAGGGAAGTTAAAACAATCCTTACAATAAATTCACACACGTTTTCTCGTGAAAAATGCGTCCTGCACTTATTTAAAGTGATTTTTAACCCAATTGTTTAATCGAAATGTCTCCCGTGATTTTAGTTTTTGTTTTAATGTAGATTCCCTTGTTTGAATGAAAATGTGATATAAAATAAACCTTAAAATTAATTTAACGACCTTCACTGCTACGGGATGTACCACACATTTTTGAAAAGTTATTTCCATCTTTAAGGGATGTTAAAACAATCCATAAAATAAATTTCAACACTTTTCCTGGTAGGGACGCTTCCTGGACTTATTTTTAAGTGATTTTTTTATTCTTATATTTTATTCGAAAAACCTCGCGTTGCTTTGTTGTTTTGAATTTTTGGAAATGTCGGTTTCCTCTGATCTAACAAATATGGCACATCTAGGCAAATGTAACAAAATGTTTTAAGGAAGGACATCATTTATTCAGTAACAGGCGAACCTTTCTACTAAAATGCATGTAGAAATCGAAAGTTTGGCAATTGTTTCCGTAAGAACTGTCAATTTTTATTATAATTTTCTATCAATAATGAAATGAATAATAATAAATAATAATGCAAAATTTATAATTAGATATTTTAACATAAAGTAATTTTATGTACATTTAGTGTGGGATCCGTTCATATTTCGTTATCCAGTTTCCTTTTCTTAATAAACAAAAAAAATTAGTTTCAGCACGACGATTCTGTTAAGTTACCATATTTTAATTGGACGGAAGGATATTTAAAGTTTCGTCGATTAGTTGGAAAAATGAATTCTCTATTGGATTCATCAGAAGATGTGGGATTGTCAGACGCCCCGAGTTTGTCTGTTTACATGAAAAACTTTTTGCCAGAGGTCCGGAAAATGGTAACTGAAAGTTTACCTGGAGCAGTAGATCAAACTAGGTAAGTACTCTATTTTTATACTTAATACAATTGTTAATGAAATCATGAAGGAACTTGATATGTAACTTATCAGGACATCTTTATAGAAAAATACTGGATTTTATCGACAATAAAATTGATGAAGGAGTGGACATCTTACATAGTCATTCTTCAGCAAGGGACGTGTGGAGATCAAAGAGAACTTCAGTAGATTTGAATTATTTTCTCGCTCTTGGAAAATATTTAACTAATGTTTTACACAAAGTGACAGTTCTGTTTTCTGGTATTTTTAGTGAAGGTAAGTAACCTGAGGAGTACATAAGTTTTGTAACAATTACGTTGCATCAACATTTAAAAAATTTCAGATTGTTTGCATTCATTTGCAAATCACTTTGCAATCACTTTTTAATATTTTCAAATCAATTGTTATTATTTTTGAATGCACATATATCACTTACCGTTAAACATGTCCAAATAAATTCAAGATTACCTCCGTTTCAATATAAAAATGTTCAAGTTTCATTCATAAAAAATTGTTAATTAAAAAATTGTTCATTTATAATCGTAGTTTAAATGGCTCATTTTATAGCACTTGAGATTTGCAATTATTTTTTAAGACTTCGACTTACAAATTTGTCTACTTAAAGCATTTGACATTCAATGTTAAAATGTTTAGAGGAAACCAGTAATAAGTGCATCCTAGTATGAACTGAATAATTGAAAAAAGTGACTAGGTCTTGAAGGAAAAGTTCTCTGGGCTATTTTATTAAGTAGCAATATTAAAAACTAGTGATATAACTAGCTTTTTCACCACTTTCTTCTTATTTTTGAAATAAAAAAATTGAAGATTTTGTTTTTGACAAGGCGATGAAAATTTTTTTTGCAGACTCATTATCATTTGTCAAGGAATTAAATTGCTTTCATTATTCTTTCGTTGGTTCCTTCGATCTTCCAAACTCTTGGCTTCAAAATTGTCTATAAATGAATTATTCTGTTAATTTTTATTGACAATATATTTAACGTGTTTTTATGAGAAGTGTCATTTGTTACGAGGTGAACAAATTGTCAACAGATTAGGCTTGGATCTCAAAGCAATTTTTCTCTTTTTAGGTTGAGAGCACAAACAAGTAAGTGCTAACAACCAAACAACTTTTTAATAAATAATGAAGTTCATGCCGTTTTTCCAGAACAATTAAACAAAATTATTCTTAGTTTTTTGGTTTATGATAGCATTGCATGTTAAATATGACACAGTTTGAAGCTCGTATAATTTTCATGATATATTGAACAATAATCAATATATCAGTATATACCAGAAGAGTACCTTCGGAATAAAATTGCAACATGTTAAAAAAGTGAAAAATATAGGATAAATGCCTAATATAATTCATGCAGTGGCATTGCTCTCTTTAAAATTAATGTTTCAGCTTGAATTTTGAGTATAATATACTTCTAATTTGATCATCATTTGTCAATATTATGCCTTCAAAACTTTTTGTATGCACCTCGTACTGGTTTCTCCTACTCATTTAAATTCAAGCACGAGCTTTTTCAATTTTCACCTATTTTAAAATTAAATGTTGAATTGTCTTAGTTTTCAAAATTGCAATTAGTTCCATTCGTAATTGTATATTTAAAAATACTCTTAATTTTGATATGCTAAATTTGGAATCTAATATTTGAAAATTTTTCTAATTTCAACCTTAGGGTTTTCAGGTCTGAAGACCTTATTGTTCAATTTAAAATATGTTTAATTTCTCTTTGCAAAAGTTTCATAGCCTCAGCAATGTAATAGGATCGTTGCATGATTTATAAAAATTATGTTTCTTATAAAATAAATGACCTGCTCTTTACATTGCTGAAAGAAAATGTGGTTTAATAGTAATTTGTTGTACACGATGCTTTCCCCAATCACCGCATGGCATTATTTAGTTCTCTAGAGGACTAAATGCCACATTACTTCGCTATGACGTCACCAATCGAGTAAAAACCAACTTAGATTTTTCTGAAAGAATGCGTAAGTTCGGAGAAAATTGAAAAATAAATTAGTAATCTTTTAAATATTACAAGGACCTTGAGCTGTTGAATCGCTTCTATCAATCAGAGAATAGAAGCGAAGGTTGAGTTTAATGGCCTTATTGGCTAATTTCCAAGCAGGGACTGCATTTACATACGTAAAAATTTAAAGATTTTATAATGAAAAAAATGGATACTTCACAAAAATTCGTTTCTTTGTAGTCAAAGTGATAATATGTTTTAATATAGTTTAGGTTAAACTTTAAAAAAATGTTGTTTTTTTACAACGACCCTGTTACTAATGCTTGAGAGTTTAAAATTGTTGTTTTCAAATGTTCAATTTCAAGTTGAAAATGTTTTCTTCAGGCCTTATTGTAATCATAATTGTTGAATGTTCAGATTTTGACATTTCAACTGGAAATTCTTTAATTGCTATTAATATTTCTATTTGAAATTTAACAATTTTCAACGCTTCTGATTTTAAATACGTAGTACAACTTTTAGCGCCTTCAATATAGCAATTTGTAGTATTTTAAATATTTAAATTTAGAATTGGTTCAATTTTTTAAATTATTCTTCGCTTGGACGCCTGTAATTGTTTGAGGCTTTTCGCCTAATCACTACAGTTAAGCAGTACTAGACTCAATTATACTAGGACTTTTATGTGAGCAATTTCAACAAAGAAATTTATAATTTTCTAATACCTCACTCAACATTTTTTATTCTTAAAGATTTCCTACCTATTAAAAATTTCGCAATACGGAATTCATTAAGTTTGAATTGTAACTTTTTTCATCTTCTAATTTCAGTCGCTTGAAATAAAAAATAGTTAATCTTGAGCATTTAAAATTGTAAATTGCGTAATTTTCGAAATCGATTATTTGAAATTTGCCAAATTTGGAAGGTGTTAAAATTGCATTTTCAATAGTTGAAATTAAAAATTATGTACCATAATTGAGATACAGATAAAAGTAGATACAAATTCGATGTTTTTTCAAAAGTTAAATAAAATCTTGAACTGTTTTCAGATCCGAAAAATATCAGCATTCTCTC
>CAKNWT010220519.1:965-11800 GCA_932066315.1 Andricus coriarius
ATTTTATTGGATGAACCTAAGAAGAAAGATTCATCTAATTTATTTATGGAATTTTAATAAAACGAGATATTTTTTATGCATATTTTTTTTCTGGTAGCTTAAAATATTAAGAAAGCCTTTTTGGGCTTAAAAATTTGGGATGATCTGCATACCGTATTTTATCTGGACTGTATGAATGTCGAAGTTTACGAGTTGAAATTGTTTTTTATCGTTTAGAGCATAATATTTATACAAACTTGAGGAGCATTGCTCTAAAAAAATTTGCATGTTCGTTTATTTGTAGCTGTTTTCCTTTGTGTAGACTATATTATTAGTAACTAATAATCATTTCTAAATATTAGGTTATCAGTTGAATGAAAAAAAATTATTTCACTCTATATATATGTAGTAATTTTTGCTTTTAATAGCAAAAAGGAAACAATAAAAAATGAAGTCCTCAATTCTTTGGTTATCATTATTTATTATTTGTGAGCATAAAATATATAAGTCTAAAATTACTGGTAATCATTGAAAATACTTGTGCCCGAGTAAAAATATTCAGAAATTCAACAGACTATTGTAAAAATAAAATCCACAAAAGAATGTACGCAAAATATGCAGCGAACATTTGGCAATGAGTTCAAAAACATCTCACTTATAAATTGCCCAAAATTCGGTTATTTCTAACGCATTCCTTACCGATATATAAATATTTCGAAAATTAAAAAACTTTAATTCTGTTAATTTTTGAATATTTGAAATATTGAAAAAAATGTAAGCTCTCCAAATTTGAGACAAATTAGTAAAAAAATCCCATGAAACAAAAGTCCCTTGAAGATTTTCATGAAATTCAAATCTGTTAGAAAATCGCGCAATCACGAAAAATATACATCAGTTTTCATAAATGTTTTTTTTTGCATTAACATCGGATGATCCGTTGTCCAGGAAACCACTTTTTCAGTTTTTTTCGGGAGATTGGAGGATTTCACTTTTGCATGCTAAAGATACGAAAAATCACTTCTATATAGAAAAAAAAGAGTTTTGTATAATTTTAAGAATTCAAATGATATTATCAGTCCTGTTTACACAATAACATTCTCTTTTATTCCAAAAGTTTAAACGTTATGGATAATAATTATTTTAACAATAGTTTTTGTAACTACAGTTTTTCCTACTGTGGCACAGTGCGGTAAAATTGACATTTTCTTTAATTGTCAAAAGAACCATTTCTTTAAGATTTTTACATTTATCAAACAAAGTTATCTGTGCTTAAACTATCTAGAAATCATTTTTGGTGGGTGAGGCTAAATTAAAAAAAAAAGATTCATTAGGTTCGAAGCAAATTAAAGCACAAAAGTTATTTTTCGGGATTGGTAATATTTAGCTCTTCCAAATCCTAAGTTTTGTTACATAATGTGAGAGAAATTTATATTTCATTACGATTAATTGAAAATGTATACTATTTGGCAATTTTTAAAACAGTTTTTTAAACAAATTCACAAATTGGATACTTTTCAAAGGAAACGTTCAACTTTTTACGCAACCAACTAAAAATGTATTGTCGATGACTTTTTGTTATGCTAATTTTTCAAATTGTCAACAATCGTTGATTACCTAAACAACATTTATAAACAAATTCACAGTTTGCATATTTTTCAAAGAATACGCTCAATTTTTGGTAAGCAATCAACTAAGAATGTGTTTCCGATAAAGCTTCGCTATGATACTTCACAAATTCATAAGAATTATTATTAATGATTTAAACAATTTTCATGAACAAATTCAGAGTTACACTATTTTTCAATAAATAGGCTAAATTTTTTTTACAATCGAAATAATAAATCAACTAAGAACTTTTTTTTAGAAAACTTTTTGCTACGATACTTGGCAAATTTACAAGATTCACTAATGAGTTAAACAATTTTCATAAAAAAATTCCTAGTTTGATTATTTTTCAATAAAAAGGCTCGAATTCATTTTGCAAAATCAACAACAAAATGTTTGTGGAATCAGCTAACAATGTCTTTCTGATGATTATATGCCATGATACTTTTCAAATCGGTAACACGTATTAATTATTTAAACAATTTCCTTAACAATATCAGTATTATAGCAAAGACACTTCGGAAAGACATTCTTGGTTGATTTCGTAAACAAAAATTGAGCTAGTTCGTTGAAAAATAGCCAAACTCTAAATTTGTTTATAAAAAGTGTTTAAATAATTATTCAAGTAATTATTAATTATTGTAAATTTGTTAAGTATTATAGCTAGGTGTATTCAGAAAGATTTTCTCAGTTAATTTCGTTAAAAAATTGAACATATTGCTTGAAAAATATCCAAACTCTGAATTTGATTATTGAAATTGTTTAAACAATTGACAAATAGCATCTCCTTTCAATTAATCGTAATGAAACGTTAATTTTTCTCATTAATTTTTCTCAAATTTTATACCAAAACTCTGGATGTCAATGCGCTAAACAGTGGCAATCGCGAAAAATAACTTTTGTTCATTAATTTATTTATGACGTAATACATTTTTTTAAACTATTCTCACTTACCGGAAATTATTGGAAGATAGTCTTAATAGAGATATAAGACCTTCTTTGATAAGCCTTAAAATATTTAAAAATATGGTTCTTCTAAAAAGTTGATAAAATTTCAACTTTCCGGCTGAATAAAAAATGAATCAAATTTTTGTAAAAATTTAAACAGACAAATATTTTAGTAATTTAAAAAACTGTCATAAAAAAAACGTCCAAATCGAACGAATATTGTGGGCTGTAAATTTATTTGTCCCCAGAAACTTTTTTTGTCCCACTGTGCGAAATTTTTTTTTCGCAATTTGGAAAAATAAGCATCGCTTAGTTTTCTCTAAAAAAAATATATTTCGTCTTCAAGATATTCTGCAACAATTATTGTAAAACCTGCCCAATTTGAAATGGATTCATTCAGTTTATATTTTACATAAAGCTATGGCTAATTCAAATCATATAAACATTGATTTTAAAACTAAAGATTAGGAAGGCTAGTTTCGTGAAATAAATAAACTTTTATGCGAAAAGTATTCAATTAATTAACTATCTGTGGACGGACACATTGGCGCAGACGTTGAATCACATTCGAATTGTTATAAAATAGAGTAAAAGCTAGAAACAGCACAAATCGCGTCCTTGTTTAAATTGTTTGTTACCGTGATACATTACCTCTAAATTTATTACAAAAAAGCTAAGTCATCAAAAGTAAACTATATAATTAAAGTGTAAGATAAAAATTATTTAACTCATATGAGAAGTTGTAGGCTCCGGAAGCTACGATCATGGTTCCTTAAAGCAACCAATCCCGACGCAACTGGAACGTTTACGTCATCCACTTCTCCTCCTTCTGTCCTAGAAGGTAAGCAAGAGCGGGAAATTTGCGCGAAACAACATCGTTCAACACTGTTCCTTGGAGTCATGTCTCTAGCCGCGGATGACCTTACGCGGCAGACGGGACAGTTGGAGATAAAGGTTTCACCTCTGGATACTTTTTTAGAGGTACCAATCTTTGCAGAATATTATGAGGAACAGTGTTGACGGACCAGATAAAGTGATCCCAGAAAAACAGCCTTTTGCATTCGTTTCGCGATGGAATGAGCCTGACGCTGGCAAGCCGGAATCTTGTTGAGTTGGCTAAGAAATGAAGCTTTCATCCCTCCAAGACAGCCGATTATGAGAACCACAAGATGGACTTTGTAGCCTTGGTACAGCCTGCTAAGCTCGAAAAGAAGTGCTTGATATTTCACCCGTTTTTCTTCCTCCTTTGCCGTGATATTACCATCGGCTGGTGCCGAGAATTCAATCACGTAAATGATCTTGTTCTTCAGATCTTGGAGGACAATATCAGGCTTCGTAGCACTGATACGTTGAGTTGTTGAAGAAAGAGAAATTCCAGTAGATCTTACACTGATCATTCTCCACAACGGACTCGAGATCTTACACTGATCATTCTCCACCAGGGGCTCGAGTTCTCCCTGGGCGTATGGCAAGACGGGCAAGAGATCAACATCATAGAAGTGCCTAAGATGGTAATATAACACTTTTAGAGCCGCATTGTGTCTCTCGATGTACCCGTAACGTGCATACTTTGAGCACCCACTGAGAACATGCCCAAGTGTTTCTGGCTCTTGCTTACACGCTCGGCAGTTAGTATCGCCTACAGGTATATTCATTATGCGCTCGCGGTAAACTAAGGTGTCTATAACGCCATCTTGACAGGCAAAAAGAAATCCCTCAGTCTCCGATCTCAATCCAGCAGACTTGAGAAACATGTTGGAAAGACCCATCGAGAGCCCTTCTCTACTTATGATGTCGTAGAATTTACCATGAAGGGGCTTGTCAACATGTTCTCTTAGTAGAAGCGTATGTTCTGCTTCCTGTACACGACTTTTGAGCACCGAAGGTGTTAGTGATGCTAGGCCATGTGTAGTGTCGCTGGAATCAAATGGGAGGCCAAGCTCCTCTGCGGCCCTATTTGCGGCACGGTATAGAAACGCCGCAACATTGTTGGCTTCATGTTGATGTACGAGTCGCATAAGAGAATCTGCGGTATTTAGAACTGAGAAGGCTGTCGCCAGAACCGTTCTTCGATGAAGGCACTCCAAGCTTAGCAAGCCTCTGCCCCCTTTATCTCGAGGTAGGTATATTCGAGGCACGGAAGATCTAGGATGGTGACTTCGATGGATTGTCATCATCTTGCGCGTGCTTCGGTCAAGTTGCTTCAACTCATCGACGTTCCATTTTACTGCGCCAAATGTGTAGAGCAGTATAGGAACGGCCAGAATATTGGTCGCCTGGATCTTATTCTTTCCAGATAATTCAGAAGCCCAAATTTTTCTGAGAATTTGGCGATACCTTTTTACAAGGGCTGTTTTTAATACACGCACATCTTGGGTTTCCGCTTGCGGTATTCCAAGATATGTATATGTTTCTCCATTATTAAGATGTTGAATGGTATTTCCGCCTATGAGTTGAACGTCCCGATCGTCACTCGATGGTGTAGTTTCTAGTCGTCCTTGCTGTAGGTGGACGCAGGCACACTTGTCCAGTCCAAAGCTCATGCCAATCGCTTCAGAGTACCTATTCACTGCCTCCACAAGGAGCTTTTTCCTCGGAGCACTATAGATAGAGGCAATAGGGAGATGCAGAAAAGTATCGGACTTAGAGAGTCTCCTTGGAAGACCCCCCTCTTATATGTGATATAGCTGGTAGTCACTTGTCTTTTGTCAGATGTTATGAAAAATCTTGTGCGCCACAAGAGCATAAGCTCTTGTATACATCTCACTATTTTTGGATGCACCTCCAGGCACTCAAGGAGCTTAATAAGTAGCTCATGGTTCGTGTTATCGAATGTGTATGTAATAAACCTATCTATTAACAGGTTCTCCCTGCAACCTGCCAGCCCTCTCTTGCATCCACGTTGTTTAACTTTTGCACTCCATACCGGCTCGATAGATGTTAATATCCTCTCTTTGAGGATTCCAGTGAATAGCTTGTAGCTGGTGTTTAAGCAAGCTATGGGCCTGTAGTTCTGTGGACTTGACAAATCTCCGGTCTTAGGAATCAATACCGTGCGTCCTTCCACTAGCCACTGCGGGATGGGTTGTTCTCCGTTTAAGAAAGTAGTAAATATACGAGCTAGATGTTGGTGCGTAGAAGTGAACTTCTTCCACCAAAAGTTGTTGATTTTATCTGGCCCTAGCGCTGAAAAGTTCTTAGTTCTAGCGATAACTTTCTTCACTTCTTGGGCAGTAATTAGTGGACACTCTTCCTCTGGAGCCTGTAACCTTTGCCTTTGGCAAAAGTTACGAAAGAGTGATATGTCTGAAGCGTCTTCATTTAACTGATAAGTATCTCCATACACTTTCTCCCAGAACACTTGAATCTCTTCTCGTCTAGGCGGATTTTCAACGACACTTGACGTTTTATTCACACACTTTTATATACACTTGATGTATAATTCGGCATAATATTTTTTGGCGATCCTGCCAGGATCCACTAAAGTCGCCAATTAAATTCTACGGAATTAAAGTAAAATTCACATCCACCAGTGGAACTGGAGTTAACGGACTTGGCATCCACGGAAACCAAGAGGTTTGAGGTTTTGTCTGGAAAATCCATTCTCTACAAAAGTACAGAATTCTACGGAATTCACCGTCAGAGAACTCCGGATTACAGCTACGCCGTAAACCGTTAACCGAGTAAGTAGAAAGATTATTCATTAGAGGGTGAACTTAGTTGCCCCTATACTACGAAGAATTTTCCTTTCGAAAACTCTAAAATTTGGGTAATATATTTATCAAGACAAGTCTTCGTGGTCTTGGCTTGGCACAGTTTACAGCCATAAATGCGAGTGAAGTCCGGGTATCTCCAATGTCTAGCTGGTGAGACGGAGCTAGACATCACGGTCCTAGAGACATATTGAGACATTTCGAAGGCACTCAAGCCAAAACCAAGCACAAATATTTTTACCCGGGCTAACTTCAAAAATCTCAATTTTACCTAAACTTTTAGGAAAACAAAGACAAAAAAGAGGCTTAGCCAATTTTGTAGGAGATATTTCTAAAACATTATTTGGAACCCTTTCCGAATCTGATCTAAATCAAATTAACTCTGAATTTGATAAACTGTATAATGATAATAAGAAAATAGCATCTGTACTGACCAATCACACAAAAATCCTCAAATTGATATTAGATTCCTCCTCAACATAATATTCAACAGTAAAAATGTAAATTGATCAAGAATTAGCAATAGGTCAAAAACTAAGTCAAACTGTAAATAATAATACAAAGCACAACTTTGTTAATACTAAAGTAATTCTAGTCACTCTCTTAATTGATGAATTAAATGAAAATACTGACACAGCTATAAATGCTATTAATGACGGAAAACATGGGATAGTGCACCCCCAAATTTTGACACCAGAAATTTTAAGAAACACTCTAGAAGAATTCGAACAACATCACAGGACTAGATATCACTTCGATAACAAAGAGGGAAATTATCAATATATCCTTGATATTAGCTCACTCTCGGTAGCAATAATTTAAGGACTCTTCACTTACATCTTAGATATACCCGCTCTAGAGACGGAAGAACGATCTTTGCAGAAAATTATCCCTATTCCAGAAAAGAAAGGCAACCTTCATCTATCTATTATACCTGACCACGAACTAGGCATTAAATATAGAGATTCTTACGTTCCAACAGACAAACAAACAACTGACCATTGTAGATCCATAGCAAGTTATTTAATTTGTAAGCGAAATCAGCCTAATCTTAAGTTATTAGAAAGTCAAACTTGTGAATCAAGTCTTTTTTAAAGATATGCTGAAATAAATTGTAACCAATCTCCATATCTACTCCACAAAGAAACCTTTATACCAGTATCGGATGGATATATTATAATTCCGCTTAAAACAATGAACTTAGACATAAGCTGTGACCAAAATATAACGACCATAGAAATAATTAAACCCGTTAAAATAAAAGGAGACAGTTGTAAGCTGTATAATAATTATGATGAATTAAGTTTACCGAAGCATTTACAAGAAAAACGAACTTATTGGATCAATGTAACTTACGATATTAAATATAATGAACAAGACCTTAGTAATTTAGAAAAGAAGTTAATCCAGCTTCCTAAGCAAATAGATAATAATGAACTAAAACAAGCTCGACTTAACCTTGGCGATACCGAAAATACATTAGAAACCATAGCTACTCATAGACGTTTAAAAACTTGGAAAGAAACTGGAATAGAATGGTTCCAATACTTGGGATATGCAGCTCTAGCTGTAAGCAGCACTTTATTTATATTGTATAAAACCGGAATCTTCAAAGCAATATCGAATATTATTCCTTAAAAACTATGTTTATTCTGTGTGAAAACAAAAGTACAAAATCCTACTCATATTGTAACATATAGCTCTAGTATACAACCACTATTAAACAATAAGGAAATCAAAACTTGAAAAGTAACATTTTAAAAGTTTAGGGGCTAAACTCTGTCTAAAAGGGGGATTGTAATGGTTGACCTCTTTGGAATTCCCCCACTAACGTATCTGGGCTATAAATGTAGCGCGTTGGCACAGCGCAACTCAGTTTTATCTGATCTTGTATTCAAAATTGTACTCTAAATTGTATTTTTGCTGAATAAAACGTGTCGAGTACCATCTGGTGATTAAACTACTTTTCAAAAACAGTAAATTGTAGAATTCGCCATAACAGATTATTGAAACTTAAATTTCAATAAAAAACATGGTTTAAATCCGTAGAAATCTTTGAAATCCCTTGACAGCCTTAGGGATTTTATAGTAAACTCCTTAAGTCTTTGTAAAATTTCTAGAAATATTGTGACATCTTTGGAAATCCTGCAAGGTTTTTTTAAATCCCTTGATATCCTTAAAAAATGTAACAATCCTTTAAGATCCTTTGAAATGTTTTCGAATTCCTTGAAATCCTTGAAAATATTTTTAATCACTTAACCGCTGTTTAAAACTTTAAAAACTATAAGAAATATTTCAAAATCCCATGAAACCCTTTCAACAGCCTTAAAATCCACGGAATTTCCTCAAAATTTATTTAAATTCTTTGGAATCCCTTAAAACCTAATCATATGTTTGGAAATCGTTGAAATTCCCTGCATTTTTTATCAAATCTGACAAAATTTCTCTAAATCTATGGCAGTTCTCTGGAATCGCATTAAAATTGAACATACTCATTAGAGTTGTCTAAAAAACAAAAACGTTTAAATCCGCATCAATCTTTGAAATCCTTTGATCTTGTGAAATTCCTTAAAAAACCTTAAAATCCCTTAAAACCTTTAAAATAGCTATGAATCCTTTAAAGATGTAATTTATTTTAGAAAATTCACTAGAAATATTTTGAAATATTTGGAAACCTTACAAAATTCTTTGAAATACTTAAAAATTTTTGAAACTTCTTGAAATTCTTTGGAATTCCTTAAAATTCCCGTAAATGTTTGGAAATATTTAAAATCCTCTATACTCCCTCTCAATATTTCGAAATTCTTTGAAGTACGTGGAAATATTTTCTAATCTCTTGATAATAGATGAATTTTTTAAAAATTAGTTGAAATATTTGGAAAACCCTTAAAATTCGTTTGAAAGCCTTAAAGTCTGTGGAAGTATTTCACAATTTCTTGAAATTCTTCAGAATGCCTTGAAATCTCCTCATAAGTTTTCAAATCTCTAAAATTCAGTCAAGTTTTAATGAAATCTGACGAAATTTCTTAAAATCTATTAAAATTCTTTGGAATTAAAATAAAATTAAACCTACTCATTGAAGTTCTTTAAAATACAAAAACGTTTGAATCCCTATAAATCTTTGAAATTCTTGAATCTTGTGAAATCACTTAAAAAACCATAAAACCCCTTGAAACCTTTGAAATCCCTAGGAATTCTTTAAATTTAATTTATTTTCCGAAGTTGAGTAGAAATATTTAGAAATATTTAAAATCCTCTATACTCCCTCTATATATTTCGAAATTCCTTGAAGTCCGTGGAAATATTTTTAAATCTCTTGATAATCGATGGTTTTTTTGAAATTAGTTGAAATATTTGGAAAACATTTAAAATCCTTACACTGAAAAAAAAGGTTAGTTGGGACAACTAATAAAATTGTTAGGACAATTATTTTAGTTAGTAAACAATGGTACTGCTATTTAGTTAGTTGTGAGAACTATTTTTGTTAGTTGGGGAATAAGTAGTTGCCGTTACTATCTAATTAGGTAGACATACTATTTTAGTTTGTCAAAACGACTATCTGCAGGTAGTTCAACTTACTGATATAGTTAGCCATGTCTACTGATACATTTGTAGCTATAACTATTTTCTTTTTGTTATATAGGGACTAATTAAAATATCTGTCGCTATATCGAAATCTGAATTAAAAAGATCCCAGTGGGCACCTGGGCATCTTTTTTTCGGGACACCTTAGGGACGCTGATGTCAGTTAAATGTCAGTTCAGCGTCAGTTCAGCTGAGAACATGTTTTGAAACAAATATCTCCCTATGCCCACTGGGATCTTTCTAATTTCAGATGCACTTTGTAGGTTAGGATTTCCAGCGAAACTTAAAACTCGTTTGATTTTTAAATTTCTTACACATACATTCGAATACTTCGATATAATCCCCGAATCCTAAATACGTCAACTGAGCAGCGAGTTATGACGGCCATGTCTAAACGTTCTCCTTATGTTGGTACCTTTGTTGCATTCTTAATCGTACCAACCGAGGTGGCAAACAAAACAGTTACGCCACCTACTTTAATTTGTTAGAGAAATCAATTAGTAGTACAGATAACTATTTTATTAGTAAATCTGACTACTAATTCGTTACTAACGCAAACTAGTCACGATTACTACAAACGGCTTCCTAAGCCGACTACTTGCTCAGTCGGTGTTACTAACTGAATAGTTGTAAGAACCAATTAATGGTTTACTAATAAAAAGGTAGCAGCCCCAACTATTCATTTTTCTCAGTGTATAAAAGCCTTAAAGTCCGTGAAAGTCTCTCAAGATTTTGGTGAAATTCTTTGGAATCCCTGAAAACCTGCTGATATGTTTGGAAATCTTTAAAATGCCACGAAATTTTTATGAAATCTGACGAAATTGCTTAAAATCCATGGAAATTTTCTGAATTTCCTCAAAATTCCTTAAAATTTGGCGAAATCTTATGTCAAATAAATTAATAAATCATTCTTTTGTACTTTCTCTATTATTTGCATTAACAATATATCATATCATATGTTACCAGCATCGTATTATGTATCAATTTCAAATTTTTCTATTTTAT
>CAKNWT010220586.1:174-11203 GCA_932066315.1 Andricus coriarius
AATATGCGTGGAATTTGGATACAAAGCCAGCATTTCGATGTCATGATCCATGCAGAAGTCAATGAGAGGCAGAGTAACGTGTGATGAGTGACCATCAACGTATAAGACCACTGGCCTTTGAATTTTATTTTCAGTCAGCCAGGGCTCAAAAACATTGGCAATGTACTCGAAGAAGGACTCAGCCGTCATCCAGCCATTCTTCGTTTTGTCTATGGCCCACTTATCAGGAAATGTCTCGGAAATGCTTGTTGGAAGTCTCTCATATGGAAAGACTACCATCGGGGGTGGAAGATCCCCCACAGCATTGGTCATAAAAAGAACGGTCAGGCATTCTTTTTCGCCATTAAAAACATAATTATATACTGCCTTATCACCGCGTGGTATTAAGACACGTTCTCCTTTAGGAACAAGATGAAACGCCGATTCATCGCAGTTAAAAATCCGGGACCCATTGACGTTAGTCAAATGTCTTTTATCTAAATGCATTTTGGTCTCAGCAAACCATTTCCTTAGTGATTCTTCGGTGACGGAAGCTCGACTTGTTGTCAAATTTTGAGCAATTCGGCTGGTGATTTCCGGATGCCGAGCGCGAAATCCGGCGTACCAGCTTTTCCCTGGGATCCCGTCTTTAAATGGATTTTCTCTATGCAATTTTTTTACCAAATTGGCAACATTCGTGAGCAAAAGACTTTTCGTGACGGGAAAACCGCGTTTGTTTTAATGTTTCATCCACTGAATGATGTGATTTTCTTCCTCGGGCGATAATATAGGACTTGGACCTGCTGTTTTTCCGATTGATAGGCGACCTTGTTTCACAGCGATCAATGTTGATCTAGGAATCTTGAATAATTTGCTGATGCTGCTTGTAGATCGTCCAGATCGTATAGCATGTTGCACAACTTCCAAGGATTTATTCGAATATTTTTTGCGCACTTTGCCCATCACTCAATAGCTGTGAATAGAAATGAAAAAAGTGGTGTTAAAAATAAAAATCGGTTTATTTGCATTGATGAAATTTTGTTAACTACTTATTAAGAAATTGCACGCTTGAATATTAGCAAATGAATTCTCATTTTTGTCGAACAATCTACTTCTATAAATCTGTTTAAAAAATTTTGCCTTAATTGAAATAAATAACATTAACAATTTGCTTTCTAGTTTATTTTAACTCTTAAATATTCACAAGCATAACTAATTCAAACATTTATTTTTTGTCGGAGCCACTAAAATTTTTTTTCTCAAACTTGCTCTATTCAAAGATATGCTATTTCTATCAGAATATCAGTTTTTTCATGAAATATTGGATTATATTATATCAAGATGTAATTGTTTTAAAATAAACACATTATTCATGCAACATGAAAAAATAAACATAATATTTCCTTTCAATAAGACATATTTTACAAATTTCATTTTCTTGTCGACGTTGATGAATCTGACATTCTGATAGAAATGGTATACAACTTTTATTTAATAATGGATATAATTGTGCCATAAAGACTTCTTACGGCCTACTTTAGAATATAATAATGTCAAATACGTTTGAATAAAGCAATTTAAACAAAAAAAAATGTTTGTTGATTTCTTCGACGAAAATAAAAATTTATGAATATTAAAAGACTAATATGAACTAGAAAGCAAATTATAAATGTTATATATTGTACTTAAAGTAAAGTTTATTAACAGTTAACTAATTATGACATAGGCAAAAACCAGATGATTTAAAGATCGCGACACTAACAACACACGCGACTCTAACAACACACTTTTCAAAGATTTTGGCGACAAATAGGACCATCAAAGTTGTAGACAAGTTGAAAAACACATGAAAGTTATTGGCAATAACGTTTTTTACACTCCAAACACGACTAATTCTCCACAAAATACATTCTCCTGCATCCTGTCACTAATCTGTCCCTTTACGAATTCTCGGACCGGTTAATATTATTGATTGTAATGAATAATTATACAAACCTTTGCCCTCCAAGCACCTTCTCAATGCCACACAAATTCACTGATTTAAACGTGCACTTTACTTCCTACGATGTTTTTGTTTTGGAAACTTGACAATGCACCGACTTGCTTGTCCTTGTTGAACGCACTCCCTACTTACAAAATTGTAACAGCGAGAGGCGAACGTCTAGGTGGCAGCACCGGTTTTTAAATATTTTTTATAGACTGCTTTAAAAATAATTCCCAAGACATATTTATATGCAATCTAATATTGGAGAATGCTACTTTTTTACCAAGCCTCCATTTACATTATGATTTCCATTAAATTTTTCAATAAATGAAAAAATTCATCCAAGGAAATTAATACAAGTGAAACTTATGATAATGCCCAGGATGAATATGAATGAATTGATGAACAGATTACAGCAAAAATCGCGCAATGCACTTTATTAAATGCATTAGAAAAAGAACGAATCTACAAACTTATATCCCATTACAAAAATGTATTTTCTCGGAAACCAGGTAGGATCTCGATATATGAACACCAGCTAAAAATAGATGATAAGAGACCTTTTACATCACGAACTTACCCGATACCTATGTTTGCTCGCGACAAAGTAGCGAGTGAAATTAAAAAACTGATAGAAATGGGAATAATTCAAAGGTCAAATAGCGCGTATATAAATCCATTAGTGGTCAGAATTAAAAAGGATGGTACCATAAGACTTTGTTTAGACGCTAGGCAGTTAAACGAAATTATGGCAAATGATTACGAAAGCGCAGAGCCAACTGAAGTTTTATTTCAAAGATGTGCAGGAACACAAGTAATGTCAACTTTGGACTTAACTAGCAGCTTTTGGCAAGTACCATTGCATCCAGAATCTATGAAATACACAGTTTTGTTGTATAAGGGAAAATCTGATGAATTTTGTGTCACACCTTTTGGTTTAAAAACAAGCACAGCTGCGTTGGTTAGAGCTTTGGACTTTGTTCTAAATGGACGAATGGAATTATTATTTCAACGTCTAGAAGATCATAATATAACTGTAAATTTTGAAAAATCACATTTTTCCGACCAGAATTCAAATTTTTGGGCCATATTTTAACGCCACTTGGAATTAAACCAGATCCTGACAAAATTAGAGCGATTCATGAATTTCCAGAACCTCGCAATTTAAAAGAACTACGTGCATTTTTGGGTGCAATACAATTTTATACAGAACTTGCTAGAGAACACGCACAAGAAATAGTACCACTTTTGAATTTATTGTGCATATGGGCTAACTTGTATAAGGAAAAGTACTGTGAATTTCGTTTTCACTTTTTCGCTTTTGGATCAACTCTAGTCAGAATTTCGCTTCCTGACAAAACAATATGGGGATACGGCGATTGGTTAAAATTTCCTTCACGACCCCCACATTCTTAATAAATTTAAGAACGTTTGGAATAAGGTATGAACTAATTATTTACAAAGGATTAAAAGACAATTGAGGTAAGCAGCAAAAAAAAATTACAAAACACTTTCCTAGCTTTCAAAATAGAGAATTCTGCTTTAAATAAATTAGTTCGAGGCATAAAATTCGTGTACTACACGTTATATGTGTAATTGTGTATTTTAACTGTTTAGAATCACATAAATCCATGACAAAACAAAAGAAAACAAAACAAAATTTAATACACAGCCACAATTAAACGGACACAAATTTTTTTATATATACAGACATGAAAAATACCGCATTATTTTTCTTTAGTTCTTCAACTTCATATATTATCTTTTAAGGACATATCTATAAAAGATGCGTTAATTAATTATAAAATCCTTAGAAGATGAAAAAAATTGTATTTTTTCTTATCAAATATACCACAACTTACGGCAAACGAATGTTCTCAATTAATTTGAACCCATTCGTTTAGGGGGGCCTTGAGGATTATCAATTTCTTTAAATTGAACGATCAAAAATCGATTTTTTCTCAAAAGGATTTTTCAATTTAGAGGGGCATCAATCGATGTCTGTTTATATAATGTTTGATTATCGAAATTCTATTCTCCAAGAAATTAAAATTTTTGCTGGTTTTCTATTAGGATTACTGAATCACTTACGTTCCAGATAACATTGGTTGATTTACAATTTCACTAAATAAATTTTTTTTTGAAATGCATAGATCTTCTGTAATTAGAATAAAATCGTAAAGCTACTCGTGAATATTTATATTGATACGCCTCTGACTCATAAGTGGACAAGCAGTGATGATTCACGAAATCATTCGATCATACGATCGATTGCGCGCGCCATCAGCTAATAAGTGGGGATAGCGTGGGACCAATGCACTTTATATATCGATCACGGTATCGGTACCACAGGACTTCCTACTCAACCCTCTGCGAGGAAGAAGCCTCCCTTGGTCTCATGATCTACCTGTCAATGGAGTTTGAAATTTGAATTGGAATAAGCGTCATTCAAGGGACGCCACTCTCAAAGGATTCTCCTGATACAACTACGATCAAAACTTCCGTCCACTAAATTATCCGAACTCGTTAGAATTCGTATAATTAGACGTAAGTTTTTGGGTTTTGCATTTATTTTTATTTTTTTACATGTAATGATTGTAACGACTTTGCACTTTATCTAACGATAAAGATACCTCGTTGTGCATGTTCGCATTTTAGTGTGGGCAAATAAATAAATGAAAAATTAGTGCGTGCAACATTTATTGTAACGACTTTGCACTTTATTCAACGATAAAGAAACCTCGTTGTGCATGGTTGCATCAGCTACCGAAATTTGAATATGCGGTTTTTTATTTGTTTCAATTTTTCAATCAGAATAGAGCCAGAATGGAATTTGTAACGACATTGCACTTTATCCAGCAATAAAGACGTCGTTGTGCAAAGAAAGTTTTGGTATCTGAATAACTAAAAATAAGAAAGGAAGGAGATTCCAAGTTATAACAAAATCATCTTTTCCAAAATTAAATTCAAATCAGAATAATACGCAATCATCTCTCCCTTGAGTGAATCCACAATCTTCTACTTGTATCGTCTAAGAACCATTTAAATTTTAATGTGAATTTTTATTGTAAGAATTGATCTTACTAAATTGCTGTCAATTTAATTTACAAATTTAGTTCTCGAATGTTTATGGCTAGTTTTAATATCCTATCAGTATTGGAATCAACTATCGTTGGTTGCAATTTACTGGACAGGAAAAAGTAAACGTAAATTGAACGAATGTCTTGATGAAGATAAATATCATTGAGATAAGTTCAAAATGCAACATTACCATTACTAAGAATTAATTTAATTTTTAGTAAAATCAAGATCTTTAACTAAAATCAGCCAACTGCAGCATTAAGTTGTGAATATTAATAAATATAAAATCGATCCCCGGTTAGAGAATATACCATAATGTTACAAAGTGATATTTTTTCTCTTTCAGTGCGGCGTTGCATTTTGACTTTACGGACTAATCCTAACTCAAGTTTCAATCAGAATCAAGAAGGTTAAACTTATAACGCAGATAAACGTTTTAAAAAAATGATAATTGAAATCTGGTACTTTTGCCTGAAAGCTCTACCTCATTTTTACATGTAAACTACTGCACTCATGATTGATAGAAATTTTTGTAGGGTAAAAAAATTTGGAATTTGTTGCGGATGGAAGTATCAATTTATAACGAAGCTTAAGCTTGCAACTATTCAGTTCTTTAATTTTTATTTATTTATTCATTATTTTATCAAATTTTTTGTGAAGAAGTTAAAACTATACTTTGATCGACTTTTTTATTATTCGTGGGTCTGATGCTAGCATAACTAATATTCAATACGCACATTTTTTTTAATTTTATTTTTTTTAAACTTTTTTAGTACAGATTGTCCCGCCCCATACCTGGGTCAAGCCTAATAACCTTCGGCTGAAGTTCTAGGTCATCGTTGACCCACGACCTTAGTACATGTTTGAACGTAAAATTTACCGCTCTTTCGATTGCCGTTGTCAAAAATAGGGGTTACCACTTAAAAAAACAAAATTGACCTTGAAATAACCTTGAAGGTCAAGATCAAGGTCAAATTCAATGTCACTGCTGGATTCCTTATTAAAAGCTACTTCAAGAATGACCTTGACCTTTTTGAAAAACATTTTACCTAGAAAATTATGTAGGTGTTTCGTTACTTTTTGGACACCCTGTATATATGCTTTAGTTTCAAATCATCATGTTTAAATAATACCAACGAATTAACAGTATCATGTATAGGATGCTTTGGAATTCGAGCATATGTCTGACTTAAGTAGAAACAGTCAACATCCTTATGTCTTCCCATTGCAAAAAAAGCTTTTATATTATCTTGCTTTTCACAAGCCACGTCATCAAATATAATAGTAGAATTTGAATGGGCGTCATTTGACATTATAACATCCTCATCCCCATTAAATTTATAGTACTCAACGCCATCTACTGACTGAAGAACTTTTTCTACAAATTTATATTTTGGTTGATTTAAAGATTTTGAATAAACGTAAAGATTTTCAAATTTTAATCCATTAGGTGGATTGGTAGGGCCAGTAAAGCATTTATCTTCCCACAATTGGAAGGTCCACAAGATATGGCTCGTACACTGTTTGGTATCAAGTGTCCACGTCATTTCTCTTTTTTCTCATCGTGAACAAGCGAATCAAAATTCGCAATAAGAAGTTTTATAGCTTGTGATTCGAACTGCACTTTGATTGCGACTGACTTTAAAACTATAAATATCATGCTTATATGGTTGACTTTTCAGTTTGTAAACATCTCTTGAACAGATATGATCGTTCACGGAGACGAAAATTTCAAATTCAATTGTAAGCGAGACTCGAGAAAAGTAAAACGTGGTAGTGGAGTGTGAAATAAAGTCATTAATAATCTTTCTGTGGAGTTACATATTCCTGGATATCAGTATTGTGGACCGGACACAAAATTAACAAAACGACTCACATGGGCCGACCTAGGAATCAATCCTGTTGACGCAGCTTGCAAGGAGTACGATATCGCTTATTCTCAGAATATAGAGAATATTCAGGTTAGAAACGCAGCCGACGGCGTACTAGCTGAAAAAGCTTGGAAAGGTGTATTCTCCAAGGACGCAGGCATACGTGAAAAGGCAGCTGCTTAGGGAATAATAAACCTAATGCAAATTAAATCAAAGTTTGGCATGGGTCTCAAGAGCAAAAAGTCTGCTACCACTCTGACAAAAATTGTCGCTGCAGCAAAAAAATCTATGATTGATACTAAAGATGCTAGTACTGCTATAAAATCTGCACTCAGAGGCGCTTGCACAGCTGTTATAAAGGCGGGTGGAAATATAAATTTAAAAAAACCTCGTATTTTACTGGTTGCAAAAAAAGTTGGAGGATTTTTACCCTTTCTGATACCTGTTTTTGCGAGTCTGAGTGCTGCTGGAGCGCTGGCTCGCGGAGCTGCAGGAATAGCAAAAGCTGTAAACGATTCAAATCCTGCGAAACGGCAACTTGCAGAACGTAAACGTCATATCTAAGCAATTGAAGCCGTTTCTCTACGAAAAGGCCTTCATTTGAAGCCATATAAACAAGGATTAGGACTTCATCTAAGACCATATACTCAAGGAGCAGGACTTTAAAAAAAGTCAAAAAACTTAAAGTGAAGCTACCTCACGGAGCATTAACCGATGCAGATTTACTTAAATTCGCATGATCCTTGAAAATTCCACATTTTCGAGGTATTTTTATGCGTAATGGATTATCGGAAAGCGGGCCTAATAAATACGAATCTGCAATTGTTAATCTTGATAATAAAGAAAATGTGGGTACACATTGGGTTGGCTGTAAAAAAGTTGCTAGCAAAGTAATTTACTTTGATAGCCTCGGTAATCTTCGACCACTTTCGGATCTCTTTCAGTATCTAGTAGTGTAAACTATAATCGTGAAAGATATCCAAAATTATGATACATTCGTGTGTCGACATTTATGTCTTAAATTTCTGTGTGATCAATTAAAATCTAAAAGTATGTATAATATATATAAATGCAGAGATTAGTGATTTCAAGTCAGTCTAAGTTTAACCGTCATCATGGATGATTCACTGACACTAACATTATCGGGAAATACTTCAATCCTAGAAACGCAATATTTGGCCCCGATTTAATTGCCTCCTTTTGAAAATTACGTTCTTGGCCTTGTTGAATTTCTAACCTTCAATTTGATTCGCCACGTAGACATGGGTGAAAGCAAATTTTATGTTGGCAATGAAAAAATTGAAATACCTACAGGAAGTTATGAAATAGATGATATACAGCGCTGTCTACAGAAAATAAAAAAAAGAGATTCAAATTTATATTAAACCAAATAATACTACATTACGTAGTGAAATTTATTGCAATCGAGATATAAATTTTGCACCTGAAGATTCTATTGGTCGTTTACTGGGTATCACACAGCGAAAATTAGAAGGTAATGAGTTTTATGAATCCGACCAACCAGTATCAATAATTAAAGTACATTCTCTAAGAATAGAGTGTGACATAACTACAGGGGCGTACATTAATAGTAAAAAAAGTACACACTATTCATGAATTCTTTCCTAGCGTTCCACCAGGATATAAGATAGTGGAGGTTCCGTCACACGTCATTTACTTGCCGGTCGCCGTCAGAACAATAGTTCGTATACAGGTCCGTATTGTAGATCAAGACGGCTATTTGGTGAATTTTCGTGGGGAGACTATAACAAGCAGGCTACATATCAAGACTTTGAAATAATGGGTATTATTTTTAATAAAAAGGTTGATTTCTCTTATAATACTTCAGTACCATGCCGCAAACTGATCAGTCAACAACAAGCTGTCAAAGGGTTAAGACCTCAAAACGTGCTTCTGCTGAAAAAATAGGTCTAAGTGTCAGAAGTCTCACAAAAAGAAGAAGAAGAAGAAGATAAAGAACTTCCAGTTTTTCTGTGCTTGTGTTTGTGTTTTTCTTTATAAACATTTAATTGTTTGTTATGGAAGAGGAAATTGCCATTTATTTGAAGAAGCTGGATATGAAAGTAATGCTATAGTGATTGATAGGAATAAACATGTAGGTCTCACCAGTCTTATGAAAAATTATATATCTTTGATTTCACTTAATTGCGCTACCTGGATAATTTGGGTTAGCTTGAAGTAAATACAAATCGAACTTCATTAACCAATGCTCTCGGTTATTTTGATGTTTTCATACCTCTCAGCATGATATTTGGTTTTGTGGAAGATTATCAAAAAATTATTGTTAATTCTAAACCTGAACTTATTTTAATAAGATCGAAAAGTGATGCAAATGCTGTCTTACAAACAGCTCCCAATGAGCAGTATAAAGTTGAAATCAATAAAATCAAATGGTTATTGCCAAGCATTAGACTGTCGGATTCAAAAAATTTTCAATTTTTGAAATATATTGAAAAAGATCCTTCTATTCCAATAAGTTTTCGATCTTGGGAATTATATGAATATCCGGTACTTCCAACTACGTCAAACCATATTTGGATTGTGAAAACATCAACACAATTAGTATCAGTATGCTGTACTTTATGAAATGTATACGAACTTTCAAATTAATTATTATAATAAGAAACCAAAACCATTGTTATTGAGAGGAGAATTTATAGAATATGCGCCTCTACTGGTTATCGATTGTCTAAACAAAATGAATTTTTGAAATATGGACCAGTTGACGTTCGTTTAGAATTTGAGACTAGCAAAAATTGTCCTGCTCAAACATCAGCATATTGTCTAATTGTACATGATTGTGTAATTGAATATAAACCCATAAGCGGCGTGGTGAAAAAATTAATGTAAGATTAATATTATATATAATTTAAAAAAAAATTAAAAATAGCGTTAAGGGCATGTGATACTTCAATCGGGTTCAGTTGCCCCGGGTTTTTGTCCACAAAACTTAAAATTTGTAAAAACTGAATTCGGAGATGCTATAAAATAGAATAACGGACGTCCCCGAACTCTTTTTTTAAGGGATAATAGCAAAAAAATATATTCTGCTAAATAAAATTTGTCTGTATATGCACTATTTGGAGGTTAGGGTCGGTTGTAAAGCCTCTGTAAATCCGATAATGTTGGTATCTGTTGTACCGAGTGGCATAGGGCGTCCTAACGAGCATAAATTAAATTATTTATGAAATATATTTTTTGGATTGCCTACAAACAAGCTTACTTCCGGGACATTAGTTACCATGTCTTATTATTTGTCCCAAGTTTTTGACCAAAAATATTGTGCAGTTTGGAAGTAAAGCTGCGGGGAGATTTGTAACACACATAACCTCAAAATACACACATACTAATTAAATTTAGCAAAATGAATTTTTTAAAATTATTTCACAACAGAAGAGTTCGGGTACGTCCGTTAGCATATTCGCTATCATTCCCCAAATTTTTAAGGCACAATCTTTATTATTGTTGAAAAAAAGCCGGGGGAACCTAACACTGCTAAAATCGATAATTGTTTATGTATCACATGCCCTTAAGGATTATAATTCTTTTATCTATAATAAAAATTAGGATTATACTAGAAATGTATATTTATGTTTTTTCAATAAATAAAGATAAATGCTGAAAACTGCTATCTTCTTAATTATAACTTTTCCCTATAGAAATTGTGCTAGCTTATGGATGTGGGTTGAGGTCATGTTATGCCCTTAACGACCGTACGAGAGAAGAATTTGTCGCAGGTCAGACAATGTAAACTAAGTCTTACGCATGATTCTCGAACTCATTCAATAAAAAAAAATAATGTGAATGGCTTTAAAGCAGAGAATTAAAAAAATTAAACAAATAAATTTTTTTTTGAATATTAGTAACAATATACGAGCAAGGATTTTTTCAAAATAAAAAAATTTGTAAACAATTTTATATAATAAAATTTTTTTGTATACTTAATTTACTTATTGTAGAAACATTTATCGCTGCAACAGAGAATTTCCTTTTTTTTCTTAAAAACTAAGAACATATATATTTTTCAATATTAAATTCATAAATGCGCAAGAAAAAGATTTTTAATTTAATTTTAATCTTGGAAAATAATGCT
>CAKNWT010220621.1:3837-19967 GCA_932066315.1 Andricus coriarius
CCCAAAATAACCCAAAATTGGTAACGTAGTTGATGGATGATTGGTTCTTATTCTCTGACGAATTAAGAACAATATATTGAAATATAGAATTATTTTACAATTAATTACTGGTAAACTGCTGGCATATGAAAATGCCGGAGCTAATTTTAAAAATGATAAAAAATTATTTAATTGTTTTTAGGACGCATCTACCTTATCAATTCATCATCGTACGACTGAATACCTACTATTGCTATATTGTCACGGCATGACAAAAAAGGTATTTAAAGAATAAATATTAATTAATTGCGAGTATTTTGTCTAAAAATATAAATGGTTCTGCTTAACATGAATACATATATTACAGTTTTGAACATTATATTACAAATGAAATTTCTAACGCTACGGGGTTTCGAACCTACATCTCTAACTAAATCTATTGCATAGCAGTTGGTAGTCTAAACAATTACTCT
This sequence comes from Andricus coriarius, assembly GCA_932066315.1. Lineage (NCBI taxonomy): Eukaryota > Metazoa > Arthropoda > Insecta > Hymenoptera > Cynipidae > Andricus > Andricus coriarius. Next base: position 4,290 of record CAKNWT010220621.1, read on the forward strand.
ATACATACAGAATTGAAAGTCAATGAAAAAACCATCCACATAAGCCACAGATCAAAAAAGTTGAAACAACAATTTTTTAACCCTTTTTTTCTAAAAAATAATTTAAATTAATTACAATTTTTCTTCTTGTTTTTTTTCTTCATTTTTTTAAATACTTATACTGTCGGCATAGTACCGCCCCGATCGTAGATCCAGCCTTCGTCAGCCAGTATTATAGGCGCATTTTCCACCTGGGATATTGTTGCAAAGGTTGTGATCAAAGGCAAATTCTGACAGGTAACAATTACATAGCAACATGCGATGAAAGTGGCCGAATGAAAAAACTCTAAAAAAATAGAGTACTGCACTTGGAAAGGTGAATTATCAGCTGGTATCACTGGATAGAGAAGGTTATTAAAAGCGATGTCAGAGGTACGAATTCGCACGCGGTATTCGACGATTTACGGCCGGTTAGCCAACTAATTGAGAAAACCCAGAGAGTTTCCGGTTTTGTCGAGGGAAAACACGAGCTTACCACCCTCGCTGTGCTGCATAGTCGCTCCTAACAACGGAAAATTAATTGCTTTAATTTCCGAGACATGATTAATCACAATTAACAGCTCTACTACAAGTACCACCCAGTTTCGAAAAGAGACGGACAAAAAGTTAAAAAGACAAAAAATGAAGAAATAATGAGAAATTGACAATCCCATCTGATTGAAAGACTCGATGCTCGAAAGTTTCGAAAGTGCAGAGAACATCAGAAAAAATTTGTAAACTAATAATGCTGAGGCAGCTTTCGAAATAATTTTTTTCGCAAATGAAGAGATTGCAATAATAGCCTTAATGTTTCTCGCCTTCCGACACGAATGAAATGAAGCGGCCCTGAGGGCGAAATTACTTTGCCGCTTTCCGTGGTTATTTATCGCCTCCTTATTACAACCGAGCAAGTTTTCAACCCCAACCCACCTCTCTCCAGCAACGGTCGTTTAACGATGTCGTGCTCCTCTGATTTCTTCCTTTGCTAATTTCTATGACTCGGTTCCCCTCGCAAGTCCTTCAAATGATTTATTGTCTTTAACAGTTAACAATTGATAAAGGTGACGTTACCCGTATGGTGAAATTTTCTGGCGCTAACCCTGCCCAGATCAGATCGTCTGGTTTCTAGTCTTGGGTTTATCAGCCACTAGTTGAAAACCGGGCATCCGCTGACTGGACACCTTTTATCCTTTCAATGGCTTGGGAACAAATCATTTTTCATAATGAGTGTATCTAACTGATCAGTGTCAAACCTGGACCAGATCAGACCTTCCAGACTACACGGAGAAAAATGGAAGGTCAGTTTGGCCATCTAGATGTGCAGTCAGACTATATTGCAGGGTCAGCTATAGGGCAGCCCTTGAAGATGGCTAAAGCGACTATCTCTAGATGGTTAAAGCAAGAGGTTCAAATCGATCATCTCAGAGTGTCGACTTGGTCATCTCGAGCGGTCGACTCAAGCGTCATAGAGAGTCGAACCGATCATCACAGAGGGCGAAATAGATCATTATAAAGGGTCGAATCGCTTATCATAGAGGGTCGATTTGGTCATATCAGATAGCCGAGTTGATCTCCTCGGACAGTCGACCTGGCCATCTTAGGGTGTCGATTTGATTATCCTACATATTCTATATTTGTTTTCCTTTTCCTACTTATACCAGTCTCTCTGTCTTATAAGAGACAGGAAATTACAAAATTAAGTAGAACCTATAAAACCTGAAAATTTATATGAAATACATGAATTCTGAAAGCATTTTTTATTCTTTGTGGAGAGTGAGGTGCATGAGACATCATTTGATATGCAAAAACAGTGCACATTGACAATATATTTTTTGGAACACGAGAGGCTAAGGACACGGCACGGTGTCACACTGAATTGTAAGATTTCAAACAGTGAAGTGAATTCAGAGACCAATATCTCACATCTCGTTACTTTCTGCATCATCAATCAATGCTGAAATTTTTTGAACGTTTTCAGTTTGAAACAACACGGTGACAACAAATTTATAGCCGAACGTCCAGTTATGCCTTCATCCTAAATCTCTTGAAAGCATAAGATATAACGTTGAAAAATCAAAGGAATAAGCTTAATTCACTTTCCATTATGTTCTTATGCACTTCACTCTCCACGAATGTTCGACATATCGAAAAGCAGATTAAAATTATTAAAAACATGTTTATGTTCAATAAAAAGCAAATGTGACGCTAAACGGCAACGGCTCAATGACATTCACTCACCCCGAAGATTCTCTGAAGTTTAGATCACGGTGCTTCCAACTCTCGTATTCTTTCACACGGCATGCATCGCGTCGACAACCGGATTGGTTGAAGTTGGCGCGCTTATTTGAAATGATTAAATGTGAAAAGCAATTGTGTACAGCAAATAATAAGAGTACAGTTATTAAAAATAATTCTTTGCGCACAAGGAAGACTTATAAAGTGAAATTTAAATTATTGATTAGATTTGCTCCTTAAAAATAAATGATTGATTTTAATTTTAAAGAAAGGAATATCTTTTTTATGCTAAATATGAATTTACAATTATTCCTGATATTCTTATGCACTTTATTTATTTTTTAGCTTTTTAAATCTTATTTTAAATTATTTTAAATAAACACGCCAACGGTAGCTAATCAGGATGGTCCTCCTCGATGGGTCGTTTGCTTTTTCGTGGATGGTCACTTTGAGTGAAAACAAGATGATCGTATTGACCATCCCGAAAGGATACATTGCTCATCCCTGATAGTGCACTGATAGAAATGAATAGGTGGTACAACGATATTTATGATTAGATTAACCCCATTTTATTGCTGGTATAGATACAGCCATATATGATGTCTGTTTTGGCCATCCGATTCTTGTTGCTTACGAAAGTAGACGCGCAGGCGCGATCAAGATGCGCCTGTTGTAAACAAAACAAAGCGAGTCAGGTAAATCAGTCATACAGAGGGTATTGCTAAACGACACATTTCAGAGATAGTTCCCTCAGGCAAGTGTTTAATAGAATTACACATTTAATACAATAGCAACACATATATTAAATTTTTGCACCACAAATATAAATAACTTCTATTTACCATATTTCAGTAAGTGCATTTCGTACTCTTTATGATTGAAGTACACGTATTATATTATAAATATCCTCGTAATTTTTCAACCCACGATCATATGGTTAAATCAACATTACCATTTCTATCAGTGTGAGTCTGACCTTCTTGTAACAGTCAGACCGGTCACAAAATGAGAGCCTCTCCGACTTTGTCAAAAAAATTTCTGCATGGCCATTTTTCTCCATGCAGACACTCTAGAAATTATTCTTTTCCTTTAAATAATAATAAATAATGCCTTCTAGAAATAATTAATTGAAAACAATTCAGAACGATAGAAAGAAATTTGAATTTTTTCTAATCGTGTTTCTTAATCAGGTGTGCACGAGTTGAAACGATTGAGTGTTGCAAAGTTTCAATCGTTGCCAATCGGGCCAATCGGTAGTAGGATTTTGAGTTTATGAAGCGGCAATTTGATGGCAGCACTTTCGTCTCGCGGGAATTATTTGAAAACGTTTATTTACTTTTTTCGAAACAACACATTTTAAGCAATATGTTCATTAAAAAAATTAAATAAATGTTTTGTAATCATTTTCGCGAGCTGAGAGTGCTGGGCCGTCTGTATAAATTTGTTTTAACATATTATCAGGCCAAGAATGAGAAAATTTATAATTTCATTACAATTGATGGTCTGAGATGGCTCCTAAACATTTTTTTCCCTGGTATAATGTGCACAGGATTTCTTCTACCATATAAAAAGAATATTCTCCAAAAAAATTATTTTACCTACTTTATTGCATTTTTAATTGCTGAAAATAAGACTATAAAAAATGTGTCTTTTTTATGCATTTCGAAATTCAAGATTTTTTTCTGCCTGAAATCGTATTCGGAAATTATTTTCTGCTCTCCCCGTCAACTTCTTTGCAGCCACTGGTTATAGTAGTGAATTGCGCGAATTTCGAAAACCATCAATGTGTATGACTTTATAATCTTAAAAATACTTGAAACTGTCCACAAAGATATAAAAATAGCCCAACACACCGCGAAGACGCGAAGAAAAATTTGTTTTATTTTAGGTTATTTTTCGCCAGAGAAAATAAACGCCGGTCGCCATCTAAATTGCCGCCCTGATTGAAAACAATTAGGACCATTAGGAATGGAAACATAACCTCTATACATAATAGAAAATAATTGAAATCGATTATGAAATGGTACACCGATTAAGAACGATCGAAAACGATTGAAGTTTTGACAACTTTCAGTCGTTCTGAATCGTGTTCAATCTATTATTTCTAGAAGGGAAGCCAGACTTGTGACGGACCTGACACCAGAATGCCATGGAATTCAACATGGATACAAAAAGACGATAAAGATTTAATTCAAAATTACAAAATATGTTAAAAATCGATTTCATTTACAATTTTAAACCAATTAAAGGTAAAAAAAAGTTACAAATAAATTATTAAGGCTCTTAAAACGACTCGGGTTTTCGCCACATACATAATAAGTTTATAAGAATGCATCGTTTAATGCAATATTTTAACCACATAATCTAAGGCAATTATATCGGCCAGTACAGAGTGCTTTTTTCGAAAAATGTTTCTGTTGTTTTCTTTTCGTAATTGAAAATTGAGTGTTTTTTGCGCCTGTAAAATACAACACCTTGGCTATTATGTATGCCGGGCTGCAGTCACTTTGTCTAGATTCAATCCGCATGGAAATCTGCGAGAAACGTGTCTTCGTGGTGTAGAAGAATATACTGGGTGTCCACGCTGGGGCTTACCAAAAATCATGCAATCTGTCTCACACGACAATGCTAACCTTATGGCCGTGTATGGCGGGTTGCATACTTGTTGGTAAGCCCCTGCGTGGACACCCTGTATAATACAATACAATAATATAATACAATAATAATATACAATGATAACTTTTCAATAATGTATAATATAATATCATCCTTAGTGCTGGTAAGCAAGTTATCCTTTTCACAACTTTCCATCACAATTTTGTGCAGTGTTTAAAATAGTACCCTACCGATAGAAATCTCAGAATATTCACTAAAGATTCTCAGGCTCTGAGAACCTTCAGAGAAGATTTTTCGCAGGCACTCAGGTAGATATTTTTAAAGGTCCAGGTAGCTCGTTTAAATCGCCTGAAGGCTTTAAATTTTACTATGTGCTTTTCGAAATTGAAATAAGAATTCGGTCATAAATAACAAGCAAATAACATTCAAATCGAGTCTGCAGAGAGCCTGAAACAGGCCAGACTTTTTGGCCTGAGAATATTCTGAGATTTTCTATCGGTAGGGTAAATTAATAAATAACAATAAATTGGAAAAGTTGATTTTGGTTAAATATTTCTAAACCCTTTCTGGAGAATTTGGGTAGCTTATTTAAAAAAATTTTCATTTATGTATAAGGCTGCTGGGCAGAAGCTCTAACCTCAAAATTCAATTGCCCCATTTTACTCCATAAATATTAGCAATACATATTTTTTAAATACCAAATGGAGCTGTTTTTTTATTAGAAGTTTGTATAAAGTGGGAAAACAGGTTACTTCAATAATTTTTACATATTTCGTAAATGCTATTTCTGAAGTCCCACACCATTCTTTAGATGTTCTGTCTTCTTTGGAAGTTTTAATAAGACGAATAAAAACTCAATAAATGTTTATAATCGGCAAGTAAACCCCTAATTCTAATAAATAATGACCGTATATGCGATGCCTAATCGGCGAAGTTTAGCTGCTCACAACTAAAATTTGTCGCTAATTAAGATTATGAGAGAAAATGGATTTTTAGCCCGTGCAGAAATTTTGATAGGGTTCTGGCGGGGTTCTCGCCAGTTTGCCCTAGTTCTAGTCCTGGTCTGGAAATTCGACAAGGACTCTACAAGGCGCGTCACGCTCGCACTTGCAAACGCCCCATGTAGGGTAAACTCGCCAGGCCCTTGTTTGGTTTTCTCAGGTTTACCCTAGGTTAATTTTTTTTTCCTTCAATTTCGAAACATATACTTAAAATATAATTAAATAGTCCTATCATCTATTCCATGCGTTCTTCGCGTCCACCTTCCCAATATTTTGTATTTGACAAAACTGTGCCGAAAAAAATATTCAAGTAAAAGAATAACACGCGAGAATTCTAACCTAAAAGCTTTGCTGGAATTTTGAATCAAAATAACGCCTATTTTTCAATTTAACCTGTACACATATCATAAAATGATAAATAACCTACCTTTCTGGTTCTGCGAAGTCATTGTGACCACCGAATCGCGACGAATAAAAAGTAATTAAGTAAGTAAATAGACGTTGATTTATATAAAGCACATTCAATAAAAGTAACTAGACATCTTTTTTGACACACAAAATCATACATACAATTATACAATCTCTAAAGTACGCTCTAAGTAAAAATGACATTCGCATTTCGCACGCAAGGTACTATAATAAAATATTGGTTATGTTTCTGCATTCGGCGTTGCCAAGTATTCTCGGAGATTTCCCCACTTAGGGTTTTCAAAAGAAACCCCCTCCAATTCCACTAAATGGAAACTTAAGATAACATTTGTATCTCAATATTATTTTATTAATTTTTAACCAGAACAACGAGAAAATATTTATAAGTAATGACAGAATACCTGTATATGGTTGCCTGATTATCGCCACACATGATTAAAATTTTTTATTCAAAATAGAAAACCTGACGAGGGCCTTGTCTAAAACCTACTTTAATTGGGGCTAAGTAGGGCAATTTCTGCACGGGAGATACTAAGCGGTACTCTTTTCCTAAATAAAAGTGTGACTGGAGGGGGAAGAACTGTTTAATATTATAATTTTTGCTAGTATTTCTGGAGTAACATGAGGCAATTGAATTTTGAGGTTAGACCTTCTGAACAGCCTAATGAAAAAACATTTTTTTTTCAACAAAATTATCCACATTTTTCTGAAATTTTTTAGAAATAATTGAGAAATTTCTATTTTTTCCAATTTATTAATATTGATTAATTTATTGTTTTAAACTCTGCACTAAATTTCGATGGTAAGTTATGAATAAGATAACTTCCTTACCAGCACTAAGGAGGATATTATATATTTTTGAAAAATTATTATTATATTATTATTACATTCTAATCAGAGACCATTGGTAATTCAGTATGAAAAAAGTAAGATTGCCATGAAACCTAACAATTTTTGAGATCATTTGAATAATTCTGTCTCTTCCGCCAGCTCTTTGAATATAATTATCATAACAGAGAAAAGACTGGAAGCCGCAAATACATGCTCGATAGATTCAAATAGCGGTTTAGCTTCTGCGAACCACCATATGATCCCACCACCGATAACTGCAACTAGACCGATTCTCACTTCAAAAGATTTTGATTAAACAGAAAACCACTGGCACTGTAACGTACGCGGATAATTTAGAAAATGGGCAATCACTCAAATACGGATAACAAAAAATATTCAAGTAGAATTTTCTGGTTTCATAAAATTCACTGAAATATCATCACAGTTATATCAATAATTAGAGTGCTACTTGAATAGTTGTTGGCTCAAATAAAAAACTAAAAATACAATTTTTGAACTTGAAAAGAAGATTTTATAAAAGATAAAAGATTTTGATTGCAAAATAATTAGAAAGCTACCTACATTCAAAATCTACAAAAATATTTACAGTGCAAGGATCTTTAAGTTATGTCATATTCAGATCCAAACTGACTCAGTACTTTTCTTTTAGAAAAGTCCTTCAAATTTCTTGTGGTATAACATAATTATTATCCATTAATTAATTATCTGCTCAATTATTTATCTATTTACGATTATCAATTCATTTTCGTTTTGTTTTTATCTTAACTTTCACCTTATTATTAATTTAGTATTATTTTATGTGTATGTATTTTTAATTCATTATTCATTTAATATTTAATAAATGTTATACATTCAACAGTAACCATTTTTTACAATCTTTAAACAGTTATAGATTTATGTAATTATCATTACAATCCTTAAAATTATTAATTTTAACTACCTTTTTCACTTAATTGATAGCTTATACATTTAAAAAGTATATTATATTTATTTATATTTTTATTTATTTAAAGATATCAAAAACCTTATTCATAAGATTCACGAAAATTGAAACTTTTAAACTTATATTCCACAAAAAAGGATTTAAAATATTTTTAAAACGATATTTTCTGAAGGTTACCAGTGGGAATAAAATTCATTTGAAATATATGCTACATTTTGAAATTCGAAAGAATGTCATAAAGATTTATTCTGAAGGTATTAGAGAAAATGGAAATGGAAGGAAATAAATAAATTTGAAATTTGACCTACTTTACGAAATTAAAAACAATTAATTATAGATATTTTTTATGGTACTGGAAGGAATTAAATAAATGTAAATTTCCTGCTTCTGGAACACAAAATAATTCCAAGAATTGTTGCTGCCGCTAGGGGAACTGCAGGGAATTAAATTTCTGAAAAATGTATGACTCTCTTGCGGATTGGAGGACGGTGGAAGAATCAGGTTTTAAATAGAATAGAAAACTGTTCATTTTTACGCTGAAATCGGAATTTCACAATTATTTTCAATTCACGCCTTCTTACTGGATATTCTGTATTAAATCCTCATGCAATTAAAATTGTGGTTTGAAAATCGCGCCAAATAAAGCCAATCAAATTCAGTAAAAGGTCAGCTAGTTCCGATACAGGTGCATTAATCAGAATTGGGTTAGTCCGTGTTTCAACTCTCCCTTGACGATCTCTAGCTTCATCGAATCGTCATGTCATGAAAATGTTACTTTCCCTAAACTGCATCTGATATGAAAATAATGGCGCGAAATTCAAATCAGAAATTTCGATCGGCTAAATTTGAATTTCGCGACATTTTTTCTATGACGGGTAGGTCTAGGGCGATTCAAGTTTAAGTGACATGGTGATTAGGTGAAGTGAGAATTATGACAAATGATAATTCGTATAAATATAAAATAGGTTCAATGGGAATTATGGCAAATATGGCACAGCCACACAAAAAAAAAGATTTTTTCGGGTCTAGAGGTCAGACCATGTTGAATATATGTTTTTTGCGTCGCTGAATCCGAATCCGAGGTCCAAAAAACCCCAGCACGTCAGGGTTCTGAAATAACCTCATACATTTTTTTTCAAGTCCGAGGGACAGACCATGTTTATTATATGTTTTTTGGGTCGCTGAATCCGTATCCAAGGTCCAAAAAACCCCAGCACGTCAGGGTTCGGACATAACCTCATAAAACCTCATATTTTTCTAAGGTTGTTTTTAAATTTATTTTATGTCAGAACCCTAACGTGCTAGGGCTTTTTTGACTTCGGATTCGGATTCAGCGACCCCAAAAACATATAATAAACATGGTCTGACCCCCGGACTCTAACACAATTTGTATAAGGTTTTTTGAGATTACGTCAAAACCCTGACGTGCTGGGGGTTTTTGGACCTTGGATTCGGATTCAGCGACACCAAAAACAAATAATAAACATAGTCTGACCCCTGGACTTGAAAAATAAACATTTTATGAGGTTATATGAGGTTATGTCAGAACCCTGACGTGCTGGGGCTTATTGGACCTCGGATTCGGATTCAGCGACCATTGAAAATAAATTTGTTTTCGTACTTTTTTCCGGCCTAGGATTGAAGAGAGTTTCAGGGATAATTAATTTTCGCTTTTAATGAGATATTCCAGATTTTAGACAACGCTGAAGCTTTCGTATGGTTTCTGGTGTTAGTCGGACATCCGTGGCCGGACAGCTCGTTACGAGAGTTTCTCTCATTTGCAGAAGTTGTTGCTGTGTTTTCTACTGTGAAGATAGGGCCAAACCTACTTTATTAAATGGAGCTTTTCATTCGATCCTCTCGATTACGACCTAAATCGCCATAAACACAGAGGAGATTCGAATAATGAAATTAGGAGGATTTTTTTATTTTGCCCAATTCCTTCTAAAAATTGTAATAAATTAGGCTAAAAAATGATAGGATTCTTTCGCAATTGCAGATAAAATAATTTTTTAATACATAATTTTAATATGAACTTAATGTGAGTTCTTGATTTTATTTCTGTTGATTTGTTCAACAGAAAAAAATTATTAAAAATTGAAAGCGGGAAAATACTTATTCAAGTTGGTGTCACGTGGGAGTCACGTGACTCAGAGGTTCTCATAATTATCAATGTGACGATGTGGCTTTGATGGAAAATAACGAAACTTATGATAAAGAGGTTAGGTCACCTAACCGTTTTGTTTTCTAAACCCTCCTTTGACATTTTTTTTAAACAAAATATTTTGCGACTTTTATTTTCGACGTGCAGATAACCAAAACAAAACATCGGCACAGAAAAAGATATTTGAGAATCACTGACACATAAGCTGTGATTGGTGGAAAATCCGACCCCTTTGACGTCAGAGTGGCCCACCAATCGACATCGTGGTAGAAAATTCATATTTCAAGATTAAATTAAAAATTGTAAACAATACGTAAAGAATATTTTATGGGCGTTTTTAAAATAAGAGTTTTATAAACTATAAGATCCCTTCATTGGAAAAGTGATATCTGACTTTGGAAACAACCCTATTAGCAGAAACACTTATTGGTTTTTTGTAGCGACATTTTTTATAGAAATAAAGAAATGAATCTTCTCCTTTATCTCCCCAGTGGGCACAAAAACATGAAAATCCCAAGAACGTCCTTGGGACGTTCCTAGGACGTCCAATGTCAGTCCAAACAACGTCTCTAAGACGTCTAATGTCCTAAAGATGTCCTAAAGACGTCTTGAAGACATAGGACATCCTCGGGACATCTTTTGGACTGACATTGGGCGTCTTAAGAGCATCCCTAGGATGTCCAAAAGATATGTTCCAAAATACGTCTCGGGGATATCCCGAAGACGTCTCTAGGACATCCTTAATTTTTTTGCCCACTGGGTCCTTTAGATCCCAGCATGTAAATGTTGATGCCTTATGGGCTGACCAAATACTGGGCCTTACTACTGGAACTCAGAAACTAAGTGGTTCCTGGCTGTGGTGCGTAAAAGACATTGTGGCTCTTTTTCTTGAAACTCTCACTCAATTCACTAAGGAATCAGTGAATTGAATAGAATTAAATTAAACTAAATAAATTACATTTATCGGAATTTATTGAAATCCCAGCGCTGCACAGTGGGATGTAATAAAAAAACAAGGTTCAAAATAACTTGTAGAAGGCAATTCTTGACCGATTTTGGACTTTTTTTTTGTTGAAAAAATTAAGCATTCAGTTTTAAAGAGATCTACGTGTCTCGATTTTTTAATTTTTGTTTGTTTATGTATTTATGTTCATGCAAATAGCGAAACAAGTCGATTTTATCGTTTTTTTTTATTTTCGTGGAAACATTTTTCTTATGTTCGGAATCGCTGGACTGGATGCGCAGGAATCTTTGAAAGCGAAAAAATTATCATCTGGTAAAGTGAATTGTTATAAATAAATAAAATTAACAAAAAGTCTACATTATGGATTTTTCGTTTTCAAAATACATTTTTGTGTTTGAATTACTTGCTTTTATAGACCAAATGATACTGGATCATAAAAATTTGTCATCCGATATTTTAAAATAGTGTATAAATAAATTACATAAATAAATACACAGTGTGGACATTTAAAGACAGAGAAATATTCTTTTCCTTTAATTTTGTTAAAATTATGTTGTCAGTAATGTTTAATGATGAAGATTTGTAATCCGATACTTTTTAATAATTTTATAAACAAATTATGTGAACAAATGCCCAGCGTGGACATTCAAGGACAGAGAAAAATAGACTTTTCTCTTAATTTTGTTAAAATTATGTTGTCAGTGAGGTTTAATGATTAATATTTGTAATCGGATATTTTTGATTAATTTCATAAGCAAATAATATAAGAAAATGCCCAGTGTGGACATTTGAAGGTAGAAAGAAATTTTTTGTCCATTGATTTTCCTTAAATAATGTCTTAATCATGGAAAATGACATTAACAATAAAAAATTAAACTTTTGGAAAAACGACGCACAGTAAGCAAAAAGATAAAATTGACAAAAATTGTGCATTCAAAAAGGATCTAAAAATTGTTTACCAATCACTTTTTGATAGGACGCGCAGTTTTTGTTTTAATCGTAAAAAATAAGATTAAAAATATAAGAATTAAATTTTTGGACAAAGGACACAAGGTTAAAAAAATGTATAGAAAAAAGTTGCTCGCCCAAAAAAGGGACAAATTCGTCACAAATTATTCTTTGTTGGGACGCGTAGTTATTGTTCTAATCATAAAAATAGCACTGAAAAATCGCACAAAATAGCTAAAAATTTATTTTTTTTCTTGTGTAATTAATAAATCAGTGCGTCTGGAAAGGAAAAAATTCTTCTTTAGTTTCTGGGAACTTGATGATATTTTTCAATTCCCACTTTGACGCTTCAATTCAGCACACACGTAATTTCATATCACGTATTTATCTTTTTCTTGAATTTGAAAATTTTAGAATTTCGGAATGTTTTTGGCACACTATTTTTGAGCCTAAGGCGGAGGAAAACACAAATGTACAAATAGCTACGTTTAAATAAACAATTATATCTTCAACTATTTTGTTATTATTTACGCTTAGGTTCCTCTTCTAAAATTTGTTGAAATAACACTAAGTAACAAAGTTTTATAAAATTTGTGTTTATTCGATTTTTATGTTATTTAAAAAAAATTCAACTCCTGATATAAGCACCCTCAGTTTACGATATTCTTAGAATTTAAGTCCTTGGAATTTTTGTGATGCTGGGACTGCGGGATCATATTTCGGAATCGTCATCCCAAATAAGTGAATATAATTTATTTATCATTTATAATACGTTTTTGCCATTACTAAATGAATAGTTGTTTATAACAAAAGCTTGCTATCACCACTTATGATTACTTTTTGGTCATTTTTCAGTATATTTGTTACAAAGAAGTGATAACAATTGATTGAAAATGTGCAATATGTTTGCGAATCGATAAAAAAATATTTTTATTAATAATTGCTTATAATAAAATCTTTCCATAACCACTGTGGAGTACTTTTTGAGTACTTTTGTGGCAAAAAAGTAATTATAATTGATTTAAAATGTGATATATTTTTTCATCAATAAACAAATAGTTTTTTAATAATTGTTTATAAAAATATCTTCTCATGAATACTTTTTCTGCATTTAATTCCATACTACCAATAATATGCTGTGACCATTTTTTCGCATTAAAAATAAGGAAGTATTTGATTAGTTGAAAGTAATTACATATGCAATGTAATTCATTATTTAAAAAAATCAATAAATAAAGAAGTAATTGAATAAATTGGTTGTATTTAAAAGTTCTTTGAATAATTTCATAAAATAGTTCAATACGCTAACATTGAGTAATTGAAAAATAAATAGTTCATCAATTAATGGATTAAAAATTATTTATTATTGAATTTGTTAATTGAATAAATTACGGACTCCATGCATGCGTTTGAAATTGTGTTACTTTTTTTTTCTAAATAAGCATGCACTCGCACAACACTCATGAGAAGAAGTGTTTATACAAGATAAGCATTATAGACTTCTAAGCTTGGTAAAATTTTCTGGAGTGACTGTATTTTTATGACCTGCGAAGAGGGTCAAGTAAGAATGGAATTAAATGCAGAGAAAGTATTTATTAGAAGATATTGTTACAAACAATTATAAAAAACTATTTGTTTATTAATGAAACAAATATATCACATTTTTAATCAATTATAATTACTATTTTGCCACAAAAGTACTGAAAGAGTACTAAACAGTGGTTATGACAAGATTTTGTAATAAAAAATTATTGATAAAAATATTTGTTTATAGATTAGCATACATATTACACATTTTAAATCAATTAAAATCACTTCTTTGCTACTTAAAAAAACACAACTTTTTCGTTTTCAGTCAAAAATGCAAAAAAATGAATTTTTTTAAACCTTGCAATTCCCAAAAAATAGGTCTAAAAGACTTTTTTTTTTTAGATGTACGCAGAATTTTATAAACTCCATTTCATCCTGTGGCATCATCAATGCAAACTAAACCTGACTTGATTTATTTTGAAAAAACTGAACTCCACTTTTTTGCCCTTAAAAACAGGAAAAAATGGCCAACTTTGGGGGGTCATAACTTACGACCTATTATAGGTAGGACATTATTTTTTCATTGAAATCACAGCAAATTGAGCCTACTTTCATTCACCTGAAAATCAAAAAAAAAGTGGGATTTTTTCAATATATCCTAACTCGAAATCTATGAAAAAACTTTTGAAACTGTTTTCGAAAAAAAAACCGGTTTGGCAATTGATCTGTTGATCAAAATGGGAACTTTTCGGGAACCAAACTACCAGATGACTGGACTAAATAGAAATGGTTCATACAGCCCTGCATGTTTACATTTGGATTCTCCCGATTTAGGATCGAGACCACTGCAAGCCATGCCCGAAGCCGTTCATGTATCCGGACTTTGAAACTAACCTTCTTTTTTTCGCAGCACCAATATTTTTGGCGATAGTATTCAAGATTTAATGTTCAATATCACATAAAACTTGTTTAACCTGTTTTTCCGAAAAACTTGCGGGTAAAATATACTGAAATGTCCCATCAATTGATGATAAACAGAATCTTGTTACACAGTGCCACGAATTTTTTTTAATGGACCAAAGTTTCACCACTAAGATACACAATTTATGTTTATTCGCTTTTTATGGTATTTCTTGATGTATTTTGAGTTGCTGATTCTTAAATTAACCTTCTTTTTTCATAGCATCAATATTTTCACACATGCAAAAACTTAAAAAAAAACATATGGTTATTTTAGAAAACATAGGGTCATATACTACATAAGCCAGGTTTCAATTTTAGCCTTTTAGAAATCTTTTGCATTTTCAGTTTGTTTGATACAAGGTTTCTGAAATAGTCCGAAAATGTTGTTTTTTTCACTTAAAAAAGTTTTTTTTCACTTAAAAAATGTTGTTTTTTTCTGAAAAATACGAAAAGATGGAACATTTTGGCCTTCAGGCTCATATTCTACGAAAAAAACATACTGAGATGTCCTATCAATTGATGATAAACAAAATCTTGTTACCTAGTGCAATCAGTGGGCCTTTTTTGTCAATTGAACCGCTGGCGATCAAAAGGGGATACACCCGAAACGTCGTCGTTTTGCTTGGCCTCAGGGTCATATTTTTTTCAGGTCAAATTTTTATTTTTTAATATCATATCCCAATAGGAAATTTTATTGCGCATATTTTTAGTACTATAAATAAATGTGATAATTTAATTAGTTTTCGAAATAATCAAGAAATTTTACTTTTTTCTGCAATCGCAAAATACGTTTTTCTTGTGTTCAACTCGCCACAAATTCTAGAATAATAGGCATTTTGTAATAAAAATTTCAGAAAATATGCACCATCATAGAACGAAACTAACGGTATTCATAGAATCCCAATGAATTGTCACTAAAAATTTACAACGATTTTTATTCTTCTCATGGCGTAAATTGGATATTGAAAGTTTCAAACGCTTCGGGAGTCGAACGAATTTTCAGAAAATTAAAATT
>CAKNWT010220831.1:2479-13648 GCA_932066315.1 Andricus coriarius
AGCCTATAATAGATTGGTGTATAACTGTATCATACTATAACAATAAGCACGTTCAATCATGTTTCCATAAATAACCCGCAAAGGACATTTTTGACGGTAACGGCTGAGAACTTTATTGCCGGTACCGTCCGTGCGTCCACTTTCTTTCGAAAAAAATGTTTATTTTTATTTTGAGAGCAGCCAAAATAGTCGTAATCATGGAAGACACGCGGGCAGATGATTAAATCAAATAAAATGTGTCTTATTATAGCTCAAATATTTAGAAAACAGTTGGAAAAAATATGAGGTTTTAAGAAACTTGCCATACGGAAAAAAGTAAATCGTCAGATTAACTCTCATGCATTGTTAACTTGAAATTAACTTGTTCACATTGTACAAGAAGCAAATAAAATGGTTTTTGATACTGTATGAGATATTTATCTCAAAATATACAAAACCTAAAGTCAGCATTACTACTTCAAATAGTAAAAAGAAAGATTAGTGGAACAAGCAGCTTCAATAACTATTTGAAATAGTACAGTTGAACATGTCAGCTGTATAAATAACTAATTTACATTATGAGCAAAGAACTGTGAGTTTCACTTTTGCAAGTGAGTTAAATCTCCCTTTTCGCATTGCAATAAGCACGAGGCGAGATTGTCAGTCTTACTATTTGAAATGGTAAGTAAATATGTTCAGTGGCATAACTAGAAACGTGTAGGCCCCATCCGCAAAAGTTTTTAGGAGGTCAGTTCAGTAAAGCTTGGTATAGTATTTTCGCTTCTTAATCTAGGAGACCCCCCCCCCCCACGGGCGACAAAGCGAGGGTTTGCTTTACAATAGTTACGCCGCTGACATTTTACAAAGTAAAATTGTCGGAAATTATTTTATAATGTTTTCTCTATTATCATAATATTATTTCAGATAATTATTATGAATACCGCATTATGAGTACCGTAGCTTACTTGACTTGTGCAATTGTATAATAATAATCGCAAATTAAGTGCAGTAATTACATATAAAATATTTTTTTTCTGATCAAATCGATCCACACTTTACATAATTTTTGTTGTTGAAAGTGTATATATAATTAAAAAATAAGGTGAAACAACCACCACAGGGTGTCACTGGGAGCAACTGCCATCTAAAACTGACATTGGCTTCTAGCAGGACCGCGGTAAATCGCACACATAGCCACGTCTCACAAACGTGAGATGGGTGGCGCAGGACACGATGAAATCACAACGACAGGCCGCCGAAACCCTCGTGTGTTTTGAGGACACGAAGCGACCCAAGGATGACAGCTTTCTGCTTTGAGGTTACAAACCAGTGATAGTCTCGCACCTCCGAGAGCACTTATAACAAGGACAATTAATTGTACGGAATATTTTGGGTACAGTCTTTGCAGCTCCCTTTTAAGGTCTTGATACCTCTCCCCCTTTTCTTTCTCTTTGGCAGTGATGTTGTATTCGGACGGGGCCGAGAATTCGATCACGAATATAGTTCGTTTCTCGAAGTCTTGGAGAACAATTTCAGGCCTCTAGTGTGCAACGAGACTGCTGTCCGAAAATCGTAGTTCCAGAAAATTTGGCACTTCTCGTTTTGGACAATTGACTCCATCTCCATCGGAGCGTTCGGCAGGGCAGGGTCGCGGCCAACACCGTAAGATCGACAAAGATGGTAATGAAGCACTCTTAGGGCCGCGTTATGTCTGTAGATGGACGTCGTTTCTGCGTGGGCGAGACACCCCGGTAGTATGTGTTCCAGTTACTCAGCGTGTGCATGACACGCTCTGCACCTATCGCTGGGAACTTCTTGACATCAAATGCGGTCACGGTATGCTAAGGGAGAAATGACACCATTCTGGCATGCGAAAATAAGACCGTCTGTACCTGAATTAAGCCCTGATGATCTGAGGAAAGCAAAAGTTTGCTCCTTCGATAAGGACTGTTTTTCTACATTCCTGTGAAAATTTCCCTGCATTCTCTTGTCGAGTAGCTCTTGATGGAATTTTCAAGCTTCTGCTTGCTTCACTTCGGCTTCCAGAAGTGAAGCATCTAGATGAAGTAATGCACTTTTCTCACTTCTGATGTTAAAATTCAGGCCAACGGTCTCGGCCGCTTGCTCCGCGGCTTTGTAAAGTAACGCTCCTTCACCAATCATCTCGTGGTTCCTGACCATTTTTAGGGGAGGATCTCTGCCATCGGCTACGATATATATAAGCTGTACTTAGAATAATTCGGTTATGAAGAAACTGGAGATTCAGAAGTCCGCGTCCGCCTTGGCGGCGTAAAATGTATAATCGCGGAACTGACGAATTGATATACAAGCTTTTATGCATATGTATGATCTTACGTGTGGCGACATCAAGGGTCTTAAGTTCGTTCTTCGTCCATTGAAGCACCCCAAACGAGTAGAGAAGAACCGGGACGGCAAGCATGTTAGTCGCAGATACCTTGTTGAACGCCGACAGATTGGAAGACCAACTCTGTCGAAAAAGATGCTTGTATCTGCTTCGGAGAGACTCTTTTACTGGTGTTACGTCTTGAATGCGGCGTTGAGGCACGCCCACTTATGTAGAGGTCTCTCCAGTGTTAAGATGTCTAATAACAGTTACATCGACAAGTTCAGGGTCCTTGGGAACGCCAACAATTTTTCCGATCTTCAGATGCATTTTGGTACATTTATCCAATCCAAAGTCCATCCCAATCTCTACTGTGTACTTCTTGACGATATTCATGGCAGTTTGAAGTATGCCTTTACCAGAGGCATAGAGCTTCAGTTCATCTATATAAAATACATGAGTGACCTTATGCTCGCGCTGGTTAGTGTCACCACAGAGGTATCCAGAAGAATTGCGTAGTGCGAGAGATAGAGGCAGAAGCGTGACGCAAAAAAGCAAAGGGCTCATGGTATCGCTCTGAAAGACGCTCCTCTGGAAGGTGACGTTGTTTGTTGTCACACATCCAGGCCATTGACAGGACGCGCTGATGAGCTGCAGCGTCTTCGCAGACACACCTGTCAATTAGCAGGTTCTCTCGACAGCCTGCTACACCTTTTTTGGAGCCACGTTGTTCGTACATCTCACGCCACACAGGCTCAATTCGCTGAAGAATCCTGTTGTTTAGGACAGCTGTAAAGATCTTATACAGTGTGTTCAAACAAGTTATTGGCCTGTAATTCTTTGGGTTGGACAAGTTGCCCTTTTTCGGTAGGATTATAGTGCGTCCTAACACCAGCTACTGCGGAATGGGCGTCTCTGACTTTAAATATGAGGTGACTATGAGGGCCAAATGTTGGTGTGTAGAAGTAAACTTCTTCCACCAGAAGTTCTTGATACAATCTCGTCCAGCACCGGAAAAAATCTTCGTTCCTCTAAGTGCTTTTTTCACCTCTTCTGCAGTGATTGATGGACACATTGAACACGGGACGCATTCTTTCTTGCCCATCCCATCTTCTTGTTCAGTTATTGCAGGCGTCTTTTGTTCTTTTGATCCATCGTCGGTTTGAGCCTTCGATTTGAATCAGCCAAAGCTCTCGCAGCACCATAAACTGAGCAATTGATGGTCCAAATTCGGACTCTTGCGAGATTTCTACATGAAGGGAGGCATCTATTTCCAGTACATATCCATTTTCCAGAGGTAGACACGTTGATTTTGCAACGATTGAATCGAAACGTGCTGAAGTTCTGGGTGTTTTGGGCACCACAGAGTATGCATACGCGCCATAAAGCCTCG
Source organism: Andricus coriarius (assembly GCA_932066315.1). Classification (NCBI taxonomy): domain Eukaryota; kingdom Metazoa; phylum Arthropoda; class Insecta; order Hymenoptera; family Cynipidae; genus Andricus; species Andricus coriarius. The sequence continues at coordinate 6,196 of CAKNWT010220831.1, forward strand.
GTGAACAGGGATAATGCTGGGGTCGTAGCAGTCTAGTAAGTCATCCTTGAGTTGATTCGTCCACTCAATGTGGGCCTTTTGCCGGTTCGTCGTCGTGTTTCCATCTAAATTATTTTGAGCACCCCGAACTCTAGGATTATCGGCATTGTTCGCCGAACCATTGTGGGGTGCTCTGCACGTTCGATCGCTTTGAACCGCATTTACAACTGTTTGGTGTTTTGGTGGTGTCATTGTTGTTCCCACGAGCAGCTAGGGAAAGGGTTCTTCCATCCTTGTAGAGCCCCGCATGCAAGGATAAGGCTGCATACTCGGAGAGGTCGCCCGGTATCCCAGAGTTACCGTTTAAGACACCTCACCCAGGTGCCATTCAGCTTTCGTCACGGTTGATACGCCTCCGCTTAGGAGTTGTTCCTTCGGGACAATCCCTGGACAATTGTCGGCGACTGCTTATTAATTGTTCTAACCCTATTCAGCAGAAACCCTTGGTACAGATACCCTCTATCCGCAACCAGAGGACGCGTTCAGTGGCTTCGTCATAGTCCCTTCAGTTTTATCCCAAAGGAATCGAAACCGAAACCGAAATATGTATATATATATACAGAGTTTGTCATATGGACAACATTTTGCCGGGATCGGGTTCTAATCTGAAAAACTACACCCGCTCCCAGCGGTTCCCAGTGGTTATAGTCTCCGACCAATTGAATACGATGATCCGGTAAAAGTCTCGTGCACACTAAGGACACGGAGCGACACAAGAACGACCGCCTTCTGCATTTTCCCTGCAAGTGTCTCAGCATTTTGTTGACACGCAGGGATGTTTTTCAGGCTATTAACCAGTGCAACATTGGCACCTCTGAGAGCGCCGATGTTGGAGACGATTAGCCTAGCAGAATATTCCATGTAAAACCGTCGCAACTCCCTATAAGGTATGCATACCTCTCTTTCTTTTATATCTCCTTGGTTATGACGTTTTTGTCAGCTGGTGCTGAAAATTCGATAACGAACATGGTTCGTTTCTTGAAGTCAAGGAGGACTATGTGAGGCCTCGAATGCAGAACAGAAACAATTGTCAAAAATATGAAGTTCCAGTATATGCGGCACTTCTCATATTCGACAATTTACTCCATTTCCGTAGGACAGTTTAGCTGAGCGGTATTTGGGCTAATTCCGTAAGAGTGACAGAGATGGTTATAATGCACCTTCAGTGCCGAATTGTGCTTTTGGATGTAGGTCGTGCCGCATGAGTTGAACAACGAGATAGTATGTGTCCTAAATACTCGGGGTGTGCATGACACGCTCTGCAGCCATGATCGGGAATGTCTGGGCTCAAAATGTGGCGACGGTATGCTAGAGTGGAAATGACACCGCCTGGACATGCCAAAATGAAACCCTCCGTGTCCGACTTCAATCCGGGTGATGGTAGATGCTGGTGGCTTGAAGGAAACTTCTTCCACCAGAAGGTCTTGATACCATCTGGTCCCGGAGCGGAATAGTTGTTAATGCCTCTTAACACATTTTTCACCTCCGCGGTAGTGATAGTTGGGTATTCCTCCTCAGATGTTATGAGGGCACTGTACAGCTCCTTGAAGCTATTTATGTTTTTTGAGTTTTCATTCAGTCGATGCTGGACTTCGTAGACTTCTCTTTAAAATGACTCGACAAAAACTGTTGATTTTTCCTTATCCACCTCTATCTCCGCTCTAGACTTCTCCTAGCCTGCTTTCGCTCTAGAACCCTCCGTGTCCGACTTCAATTCTTGTCCATTTGCGACTATATAAGCTGTACTTACAATAATCCTCTTGTGAAGACTTTCAAGATTCAGTATTCCGCGACAACGTTGACTGCGAGAGATGTGAATTCGCGGAACAGAAAACTTGAGGTGCATGCTTTTATTCGTGTGCATAACCCTTCGAAACCCGATATCGAGGGATCTGAGCTCGTCCTTCGTTCATGGAACCACTTCAAATAAATAGAGTACTACAGGGACGACAAGCCAGCCACTCCGGAATACGCTCTTCCGACTTTAGATATAAGAGGAAAATGTGGGCCAGATGCTGGTGGCTTGAAGGAAACTTCTTCCACCAGAAGGTCTTGATACAATATGGTCCCGAAACGGAATATTTGTTAATGCCTCTTAATACATTTTTCACCTCCGCGGTAGATAGTACTCGTATTCTGTCAACAATATGTTGCCTGATGGTCAGAAGCTTTGACTAGTTGAGTGTGTGATGACGGATCCGCAGTTCGCGCGCGAACGGTCGAACCTTGGCAGTGAAAGTCCTGCCAGATGTTATGTAGTCAATCACATACTGGATGTGGGACGCGTACAGTCTTGCCCAGCCTATCTTTGTGCTGAATTGATGCATTGGTCTTTTGGTCTTATGATCAACCGTTGGTTTTGTTTTACGGTTTGCATCTGCCAAAGCGCTCGCTGCATTATACACACTACGATTGATAGTCCACAGGTCGGATTCTTCGGAAAATCTCCACGAAGCTCATCATCCAGTTCAGTCGGATCTTTGCGCTTAAAGAACCTGAAAGTTGATGTTTCTCCGGGTCCTGAAGCATCGCTCTTCCTCTATTGGATGCCTGGTCGCGGTTTGTCTCAGTTTGCCTCTCTTTCTCTGTTGCCGGCTTGTTCTCGCTGCGGTTGAGTAGGCGCTCCGCTTATATAACGCCTTTTCCGGAGTTCCTCGGCAGGGTGTGGCAGAGGTTTATGCGAAAAGTGCGAGATTTTTGGGTGATTCTCGCACCACAGAGTATGCAGTCGGGCCATGTAACCTTTTCGTTCCGAGGTCATACTGGTATCATAGCACTACAGCAGGTCATCCCTGAGTCGATCCGTCCACTTAAAAGTAATGATATTCTGCCGGTCAATCGCACTGACTCCGTCTTGATTGGCTCCCCCAGCTCTAGGATAGTCGGCATTGTTGTCCGACCTATTTTCAGGAACCTTGCGCGTTCGATTGTTTTGAACCGCACTTACTGCAAATATGTTTGGTGTTATTATTGCTATTACCACGAGTATCTAGGGAAAAGGGTTCGTCCATCCTTGTAGAGCCTCGCCTGCAAGGATAAGGCTGCATACTCCGAGAGGTCGCCCGGTATCAAAGTGGCATCGTTAGAAATACCTCACCCAGGTGCCATTCAGCTTTCTGCGCGGTTGGTACGCCTCCGCTTAGAAGTTATTCCTTCCGGATCATCCCTGGACAATTGTCCTCAGAACATCAGGACTTAATTCAGGTACAGAGGGTTTCATTTTCGCATGACAGGACGGTGTCATTTTCACCCTAGTATAGCGCGACCGCATTTTACGTCAACAAGTTCACAGCGATAGGTGCAAAGCATGTCATGAAAACGCTGAGTACCTAGAGCACATTCCACCCGGGTGTCCCACTCACGCGGGAACGGCGTATCTCTACAGACGCCATGCGGTGCTAAGAATGCTCTATTACCATCTGTCTCGCTCTTACGGTGTTGGCCGCGACCCTGCCCTGACAGACAGAATCAATTGTACAAAACGAGAAGTGGCAGATTTTCTGGAACTACGATTTTTGGAGAGCAGTCTCCGTTGCACACTTATGGTCTGACATCGTTCTTAAAGGCTTCGAGAAAAGAACTATAGTCGTAATAAGAGAGAGAGAGAATTAACATAAGCGATTATTTTATTAAACTAACTTTTCAAACATACGCGCTTTTCACAATAGACTGTTAGATTGTTATTTTAGAGTTTCTCATTTATTCCCGATTTTTTCAACTTTAACGTTTTTTAAAAAGTGCGCAGTGCAATAGCCTCATCTATGGAAGCGTGCGTGCGCAGTAGAATTAGGACTACACTTTCAGGGCACGAGGAGAAGATTGCCATTGCTTTCATTCCATCTAATTTTCAGAAATTAGTTTTTATTCGTCGCGATTTGGTGGTCACAATGACTTCGCAGAACCAGAAAGGTAGGTTATTTATCATTTTATGATATGAGTACAGGTTAAATTGAAAAATAAGCGTTGTTTTGATTCAAAATTCCAGCAAAACTTTTAGGTTAGAATTCTCACGTGCTATTATTTTACTTGAATATTTTTTTTGGCACAATTTTGTCAAATACAAAAGATTGGGAAGGTGGACGCAAAGAACGCATGGAATAGATGATAGGACGATTTAATTATATTCTAAGTATATGTTTCGAAATTGGAGAAATAAAAAATTAACCTAGGGTAAACCTGAGAAAACCAAACAAGGGCCTGACGAGTTTATCCTACATGGGGCGTTTGCAAGTGCGAGCGTGACGCGCCTTGTAGGGTCCTTCTCTCTCGTCGGCGAGCTTTGTTTCGCGCGATGACGATCGCTCGCGCCTTCGTAGCCAACTTCACGCTCGTTTTGCATCCATCACTTTTCGTCTCTAGCTGCGTAATGTACTATTTCCTCCTCTTGCCATTTTTTCATATCGTGCGTTGTTCGGCTTAAAATGTTAATCTTCGTTTGACTATTGGGATTTTGAAAATGCTATAACTCTGATAATTTTCTTTTTATCGAAAAATTTTATTAGGATAAATCGTTTGTCTTTTTGAGTAATAATAATAACCTTCCATAGAATTTTAAAATCTTCAAAAAAAGTGGTCTCAAAATTTTTTCAAAATCTGCTCAGTTTTTGAATTTTTATCCAAAATGGCTGGTTAACGAACTCGTTCTTTCTTTTGAGGCCTTGAAAAAGTGTGCCAAAGAAAAATCCAATCTGATCAATATTTCGAAAGTTATCGTGCCTACACGATACTACAGACTACAGACTACAGACTGCAGACTACAGACAGACAGATACCCACGTAAAAATCGTTTTTTCTGACTCAGGGGGCCTGAAAACGTCGAAATTTGATGAAAACAGACTATGTCAAATTTTGCATAAAACCAATACATTCTCATCAGGATGAGAATGTAATATGAATTGAAGGTCATAACCAAGGGGTTTTTCGAATCACAGAACACGAATTTGGGGTCAAAATTTCAAAATTTAACCCAAATTTTGAAAATTTTATTATGTCGATAGATTTCCATGAAATCTATCGACTATCAAATCTATGTCCTAGGTTTAGATCCATATTTAAACCTAGGTTAAAACATAGGTTCATGTCTGCCGCTATTTTTGGTTTAAAAAAAAAGTCATTAGGGCGGGAAATTTTTGACAAACTATTAATTATTTTCAATGAAAATAGCTCTAATTCATATAATCTAATCAGAAATCGATTTTATATTAAATTTTTCAATTTGTATTGAAATGTGGTAGATATTTAGCTGCTACTTTCTAAATTTTGTTTTTAAAAAATTGAAATTTTGAAACATTAGTGAAGAACAATTAAATTTTCTTAATAATTCCTCAAGAGCATACGGCTACGAAAAAATATTTATTTTTTTAAGTCCGAAAAAGTCCATTAACATCTAAATGTTTAAAATTTGAGTCAAATTTTGGAGCTTATAAATTTTGACTCCAAATATGTATTCTAAGACTAAAAAAACCCGCTTTTTATAAATCATGTAAATCTACCCATTAGAAATTCGTGTTCTGTGACTCGGAGAACCCCCCGGTTATGACTTTGATATAAATCTACCAATTCAATAAAATTTTCAAATTTGAGTCAAATTTCGGAATTTTTTAATTTTGACTCCAAATTCGTGTACTGAGACCCCCCCCCCTCATACTGACTTTCATGGAAATCTACTTATTAAATAAAATTTTCAAAATTTAAGTCAAATTTTTGAATTTTTAAATTTGGACCCAAAATTCGTGTTCTGCGACTCATTTTTTTTATTTTCACTCTAAATTCGTGTCATGTGACTTGGGAACCCCCTGGTTATCACTTTAATGTAAATCTACCACTCTAATAAGATCTTCAAAATTTGAGTAAAATTTTGGAATTTCTGCAATTTAACCCAAAATCCGTATTTAAATACTCGAAAAACCCTCTGTTCATGATTTTCATGGAAATCCATCAATTTAATCAAATTTTTCAAAATTTAGGTCAGTAGAATTTCTAGAATATTCTAGAATTTCGACCCCCAATTCATATTCTTCGATCGTTACAGATTGTGTACTTTAAACAGTCCCTTAGAGTAAGTCCGGGAGAGTTCGGAAACCTTTTTTGAAATTGATGTCGCAGTCGCAAACACGAATAAATAAGTATTTCAAAACCCGTAATTGTTATTCTAAACCCTTAAAAAACTCTTAATGTTTGGATATTGTATCTCAAAATTTTCCCGGGAGAGTTCGGACACCTTGAAAATAATTGTTTTAAGATTTCAGAATGTTATATAAAAATAAGATAATATCAATAAACATTTATTTCATTCTTTTGAAAATGTCGTACACATTCGCAAAAATGAAGTCGAAAATACAAACGAAACGCATGAATAGATTAACACAAAGATACACATGAAAAAGTGTTCATTTTAACTATACTTTTTCGATTTTCCACAATTATAGATAAATTATTTATTTCCCATTGAAAGCTGCGTGTGGCATAGGTATTTAAACATTAAAAACAGCACATTTTCGTTTATTTTTACATTAATACATTTGTTCAACTACAGTAAACTTCCAAATATTTTAAAGACCGCTTATTTTAAAGACCACATATTTTAAACCCCCTAACTCACTTATTTTAAATTGCGCAGTTTCGTCATCTCCCACCAAGGACCCTGTACACTCTCCTCCATGTCAGTGAATGACCAATAAACAAAAAGAGGCCCGAAGAGCGCCCTCGTTGGTTTAAACTGAGTATTTTTTCACGTCATTGGTACTCTCACCTCAAATTTCTTATAGTTTATTGTATTTTGCGAAACACTTAAAACACTTGAAAAATATTCCTATCGAAACCCTTATAACGTATACCTTTACGTTTCGGAGATTTTCTCCAAAAAGTCGTATGCAGTTGCAGTGCTATGCACTAACCTCCCTATGGCTGACATTTCCACCTATCGACGTCATGCCACAAAACTCACTATTCCGCGAAATATTTTCGTCGTTTTTTGATTCTATAATATTGATTTTTAGTTGGCAAATTGTCGTACGCCAACAAAAACATTTGAAAAACACTTGAAAAACACGCATGCAGACTAACGGACCGCGACTTTTTCAACTGCGCAATAAGCCGGTTATCCACTCGCCTGAACCGTTTCCATAATATTGCCCAATATATGTACTCGACAGAGTATTCGCGCACTCGGCAGCCGTCTCTCGCCCTACGCTCTGAGAAACTGCATGGGCCAGCAGTTTTTGAAATTTCGGGTGTATTTATTTGTATTATTATTGATAGTATTCATTATTGATTTCAAATCACCCGCGCTTCTCGGTTGAAAAAGTTGCCTACAGACAGCGCATCGATACAAGAACGGGGTAGCCAATGAGCGTCGTGGATAAAAATAAACTGCCGAATCACGGTAAGGGTGGGGCCCCCTCCAGCTTTAAAA
>CAKNWT010220863.1:4278-20028 GCA_932066315.1 Andricus coriarius
CCCCCCCCCCCCCCCTACGTATCGTTTTTTTATAGTTAATGTAAGTTTAACATTGGCGTAGCGCTCGAGGTGACTGCCTCCCCCACCCTAAAGGCGTTACGTATTTTTTAAAAAGATGGAGAGGGGGGGGGGGGGGGGGTAAATAATGTCATGAAAAAACTTTATATATTTTTTGAACGGAATTGGATTAAAAATTATAGAAAGAAACTGAAAATGATAAAAAGGCGGAAAATATAAAGAAATTCATAACTTTGTAAAAAGGGGGATGCTAAAATAAGACAGAGAAGTGAAAAAATTGATAGAAAAGTACAAACAAAATTAAATAGAATAATAAATTTTACTGAGAAGGAAATATATTTCTTTTTTTTAACAGAATGCTAATAATTTATGTCTCAAATGAAGATGCTCCCTTTGTGAAACTTTGGTTCCATTTGTTTTCTACTTGGAAATCTCTTTAGGGGGGGAAACATAAAGGTTCTAAGTAAACCATTCCTAAAATATTTCCCCTGTGATAATACATTTTTTATAGAAGCTAAGCCTCTGTAAGCGATCATGGGTCACTTTTGTAACAGTTTTCAAAGAAAGAAATGTCCTGGGAAGAGGGTACAGAAATTCAGAGATTTAACATCTTTTTCCCCTCCGGGTGACTAAATGGCTTAATCCGGTTACGATGGAAAAAAATATAAGAACAAAATTCCACCCTAGTAGAATCTTCTTTGCGGCATAAACACCCCATATCTCTTACTGTCACAAAAACGAGGTCGAAATTAATTTTCAAAAGTCAACAAATCTTTGATACTCATCAAGATACACTTTCTAAGATTATTGCGATGTAGTAGATCAAATAAATAAATTATAAATAACGAATTTATTTTCTTAATAAAAATATATTTCCCGAATATACAACATGTTTTATGTCAGCAAAATTTAGGTCTTTACATCATTTTTATAGAAAGAAAAACAAATGTTACTGTTTGGTGATTCGATGGATATACATTTGGTTAAGAAAACTCAAAAATAACAATTCAGTTAGAATTATCAAATCATATTTAATTAATTTACTTCAAAACTATCTCTGACAATTGTAAATTAGTAACCATGCATATTCCAAAATACAGTAGACGAAAAAATTCAACATTTTCTACTATTTCAAAAGATTTTCAGTTTTTATAAAATCTAAACTCGAACAATATTTCAAAAAAATGTCCTTTATAAAAATATTACATTCTTTAGGATGCCCACTCAAAATTTGAATATTGCAAACAAAAAGTGTTTTTCTTCTTCAATATTTCCCTAAATTTCTTCTATTTGGTAAAAAAAATTCTGCCATAAATTTTCTTTTATTTAAAAAAAATTGTTTAAATGTGTTGTTTTTAATTATTTAAAGGCCTTTTTCGTCTGAAAATTAATTTTCTCAGTTTTTGATTTTTAAACAATTTTTTTAAATAATATTGAAATGTATTTTGCGATTAAAATTGAGTAAAAGTGACTAATAAGCATTAATAATACAACTAACATTTTTTTTAATTGAAAAGAATTCGAGGAGATTTATAAGGATTCCAGGTGAATTTGAATGAATTTATGAAAAATTTATATGAATTCAGAGTTAAATCGAAACTATTCAAGTAGAATTCAAAAGAATTAAAATAAATTGGAAAAATCTTAAAAATTGAATTTATTTTAATAAAATAGGAGTGAATTTAAAAGAATTCAAGGAAGTTCAGAAGACGGTGATGAAATTCTCAGGAATTTGAGTATAATAAGTCAAGGTTAACTTAAAAGTCTTGAGGGCGAATTAAAAAAGTTGAAAGTCCAAAAAAGATCCATTGAATTTAGTAAATTTTAAGGGAATTCCAAAAAATTAAAGGTGTATTCAAAAAAATTCAAAGGCATTCAATAGAATTCATAAATGACTAAATTGATATTTTTATTTGGAAAAGTGACTATAGTAATTCAAGTAATTTATAGCTAAAACCCAATTTTTAAGTATCATAGGAATTTTTGAATGATAAAAATGTGAGCTTTTTGTTCATTTTCGAAATTCAAGATTTCTATTCTGTCGCCCGGTATTAATATTTTTAATTTATTTATCATGGAAAATATTTTCTTTATATTGTAGAAGAAATTCTGTGCATATTATTTCAAGAAGAATATGTTCAAGGGCCATTTCAGACCATTAATTGTAATGAAATTATAAATTTTGTTATTTTAAGCCTGATAATATCATTGAAAAAAATTTATTTCATAAAATTTAAGACTTATTCCTCAACAAATATAACCAATACTTTCTAGGTGTGAAAGAATTTTTTAGCGTAAATTTGTATTATTTTTCAATCGAAAACGAAGAAAACTTATTTTCAGTTCAATCGGCACTCTAAACAATTTTTTAAAAAGAAAAGAAAATGTATGGCATTAGTTTCTTAACAAAAGAGAGAAATTAAGGGGGTAGCGTTTGCAAAATTAAAAAATTAGGATTTTTATTGTGCATCCTTATATTCATAAATATGTGAGACAAGTGCAATTCAGGATGAGAAATTTTTCAAAATGTTTTTAAAACTTCCAATTAAAAATAATGAGATTTTAAAAAAGTATTACTTTCTTTGAAGAAACTTCAGAAATTGTAACTTGAAGACACTTGGAAATATTATTCTTTTCTCAACTAGAAAAACTGAGGTGGAGAAACAAGTGGAAATATTTACGTTTAAGAAAAAAAAAATTCTTATATTATAAGAGAAAAACGAGAGCTGGAATAGCGCACTGAATTCATAATACAGTACACTTTAATAAAAGCACCGAGTCTCAGAATCTCAGTTTAACTTTTTACGATTTTAAGAGCGCGAAATCGTCATTACTTGAAACTTTACTCGAAAAGTTAAGATATCCTTCGCCGAACTTTACGATGGCAAAATAAAGTATTGCTCGATGTTAAATAACTTTTGATAGAAAAAGAATATTGGTTCTTTGCCCCTTCGCAATTTGCTTCAAAGAGAGTTCAAAGAGTCAAAGGTCACTGGCGAAATGTCAATGGGCGTTTTGGAAAAATATCATTAAGCTAATTTTAATTTAAAATATTTCAGTTTTCAAACACGTCATTCATCAGTGTAGCCGAAAAAACTTCATTTTCAAAATTTCCTGTCTTTTCCCGCACTATATTTTCATTTTCCTTGATGATTAAGATTTAATGACCAAAATTCTAATCTTGTAACATTTTTAATACAGAATACTTTATAAATGGAATAAAACAATGTCTATACTTTCTATCCCAATATTCTATCTGGTCTATTCCGCTGCGTTATTTTGTATCCAATTCCTATTTTCAACTATTCTGTCTTTTTATATTTCGTTTAATCACGTTTTTTCTGTATAGACTTTAAATCCCATTTAAGTACGGTTTCGGTTCTGGTCCTAAATGGACTTTACTTAAATCGAACACAACATTCGCTCGCTCCGAAGGTAAACAGGCCAGGTCAAATGAATAATTTCTGTTGTATTTGGACGCATGACGCAACCTGATGCAACTAATGCGCTGAGTGTGGACCTCATGCTGTTTGTAACGCTTGTCTGAGCACCGCCTCTCTTTCCCTCGCATGGTCCCTGCATCACCGAATTCCGAGGACAACAATTCTCGGAACGACTTAAATGGGAGTTACTTAAATGGGATTCCCAGTATAGACATATAAAATAATTTTGTATGACACAGGCAGGATTTTAGCCCTTTCGAACGCCTATGAAGCGGGACTAAAGCTTTACTTTTTACTCCCTTGGGAGTGAAAAGTATTTTTTTACTCTCTAGGGACTGAAAAGTATTTTTTGCTTCCTAGGGACTGAAAAGTATTTTTTACTCCCAAGAGACTGAAAAGTGACATCAGAGGTGAATAATGAAAATTATACATTTCTGATCTCGCATTTTACAATTATCAGCCCACTCACCGTAAAAACTGTGAGGAAATTTTTGTTGCAGATAATAGAATTTTGCGGTTATTTATGGAAAGTTACCATATGTAACTGATAAATTTACCGTAAATTACCGTAAATTACCGTAAGTGACCTAACATTTTCATAAATTTACGGAAATTTATGGAAATTAAAAATAGAATTTTGGGTAATTTATGGTGAGTTACCATATTTACCCGTAAAATTACAATAAATGTCCGAAAATTTTCATAAATTTCCGGAAATTTTTAAAAATGAATATTGGGTAATTTATGGTAAGTTACCATATTTAGCGGTGAAATTGCCATAAATGATCGAAAATGTTCATAAATTTCCGAAAAATCATGAAAATTTTTTAAAATGCATTTTAGATCATTTATGGTAAGTTACCATATTTACCTGTAAAATTACCATAAATGACCGAAAATTTTCATAAATTTCTGAAAATTTATGGAAATTTAAAGAAACGAATATTGGATCCTTTATGGTAAGTTACTATATTTACCGCTAAAATTACCCTAAATAACCGAAAATTTCCATAAATTTCCGCAAATTTATAGACATTTTTAAATTTAATCCGGGAAATTTTTTTATGAATTTTTGATCATTTGGAATAAGTTAACATAAATTTCATGCTACTTTATTTTAAAATCATGACTGTATTTCGAAAAATGTCTGAAATCATACATTTGTTATAAAAAATATCGTATGCGCCAAGGGGGAGAGGCACTTTTTCTCGCCCTAGCTGCATAATATACTAAACAATCCAAAAAGTGCCGAATGTGCATTATTAATGTGACTAATGTTCTTTTAAATTTAAATGAATTCAAAAGAATTCGATTCATAAGACTTCAAAACAATTCAAAATAAATTCAAAAACATTCAAATGAATAGATTTTTTTTAAATTCCATTGTTTTCAGTAACATTGGTGTGAATTTAGACGAATTTCTGGGAAATGAGAAGAATTCGATGAAAATCATAAAATTTCAAGGTTAATTAAAAAAAATTCAAGTGAATTGGACCCAATTGAAAAATATGAAAAAATTCATTAAATTCAGTAAGTTTGAAATGAGTTTAGAAAAATTCGAGAGAATTCAAAAGAATCTTATGAAATTCCTAAGAATTCAAGGTGAGTTTAAAGCTTCAGGATGAATTAAACAAAAAAAAAACAAATAAAAAAATGTATTGAATTGAGCGAATTCACTAGAATTCAAGTGAATTAAAAAAATTAAGAGAATTCTGAAGAATTCAAAAGAATTATAAAAAAGGATTAATGAATAATAATTGAAGGCTGATTCCAAATTAATTCAAATGAATTGTAAAAAATACTTGGAAATCTCTTCAAATCTCTTTAAATTCATTAAAATATTATAAAATCCAGTTTAATTCTACGAAATTTGATATTCCCTGAAATCTTGGAAAAATGATTAATATACCATAAGAGCTTTTAAAATCCCTTAAAATCATTTAAATCCTCGGAAATCTTGTAAAATATCTTGGAATCTTTTAAAATATCATAAAACCTTATTGATCCTGTAAAATTATTCTATACCTTCAGAAATTCTTCACAGTTGCTGCAACCTTTTTTTTAAATCCCTTAAAGTAACTCAAATTTTTATATATCCCTTGAAACTTTTTAAATCGCTTGAAAATGCAATTAAATCTTTTAATATATTAGAAAATATTTCAAATTTCTTCAAATTATCGAAATCAATTAAAAACACAAGCAAAGATTCCAAATTCCCTGAAATATTTAAAATCTGTTCAAATCTCTTGAAACCTTTTAAAGCTCTTGGAAATGTCTTCAAATAATTTAATATACCCTAAAGTATTTCAAATCCCTTGAAATTCCTCTAGACTATTTTAATGAATTAAAAATTCCATTAAATCTTTTAAAATACCCGAAAATATTTCAAAGCCTTCAAAATCTTTGGAAATCCCTTGCCATTTTTTAAGGCTCTTGAAAATTGTTCGGAGTTTTTATAAATGCCATAAAATATTTTTAATTATTGGAAATCTTTTGACATCCTTTGATACTTCTTAAAGCTCTGAAAAGTTCCTTGGGATTAAAGAAAAACCTACAATCTTTCTGGAAATTTGAAATCTCTTCAACGTATTGGTATCAATTGCAAATTTCATGGAATCTTTTAAAAAATTGTAAAAGCTTTAAAATTCTTTAAAATCTTTGGAGATACGTTGAAATATTTTAATATCTTTGAAATCCTACAAAATCCCTTAATTTTTGTGGATAAATTCTTTGAAATCCATATAAATATTTCAAATCTTTTGAAACCTTTCGAAATCCCTTGAAATTTTTTAAAGATCTTACCAATTCATTGAAATTTTTTAAAATACCCTAAAATATTTTAAATCCTTTGAAATCTTTTGAAATCCCTTAAAACTTTAAAGTTCTCTAAAACTCCTTGAAAGTCTTTAAAATACCCTAAAATATTTAAAATCCTTTGAAATCTCTTGAAGTCCATTAAAACTTTTGAAAGGTCTTGAAAATTCCTTGGTATTTTAAAAAATACTCAAAATCTTTGAATTTCTAAAAAATCCCTTCAAATTATTGAAATCTGTTAGAAAATTTAGGAATCATTTCAAATATTTCAAAAGAGTTCAAGAAATTGCAGAAATATATCTGAATTAAATAGTTGTTAGCCCATGCGTTGATTCATTGAAAGAAAAGTGAACAAAGTGATATTTCCATTTTAAAAATGACTAAGAAAAAGTGACTAAAAAGTTATTTTAAATAAAAAAAGGGACTCAAAGTGACAGTGTAGCAGCCCTGATTATTCTTAGCAATTACTGAAAGTTCTTATAGAAATGCCCTTCCTTTGCAAAATTTTTTTTAATCCTTTACTTTTCCCTGATTTCCAGGTTTCCCTAACCTGTGGCCACCCTGATACATTTACTCAATTCCCGATTCTTTAAAAAATAAAGTAACCTTGATCTGACTCTTAATTAAATTCTTATTCGTGATGAAAATGGCACAAGAATGATTGATTCGCCTATCAAAGTGAAGAAATCAAAAAAGAATAGTAGCTTTAAAAAGTTTCAGACAAATTATCTTAAAATCAATCAAGAATTTTACAATTGAGGCTAAGTAGATACAGCTTAGGTACTTCTAACAAAAAGGTCTCATCAATATTTCACTAAAGGGTCCTTCGTCTGAAGAGTCACTGCTCATTTATTTGCTGACATCCAGAAAAAATGAATGGTCTTTCTAAATAAGTTAAAAATTTTATAGATAAAAAAGAAACTGAATGTTTCAACCAAATTTCGAATACATACTTTTTGAATCCCATTTTTAAATAGTAGAATTCACTTTTTGTAAAATTCTATCCTTTTCTGCTTTTCGAAAATACTATCGATTTCTATTGTGTGGTGTCATTTTCCACAGCGTTTAAGCACTTTTTATAGTATTCCTCTTCGGGAATTAGATTTTTACAGAATTTCACTAGATTCTTAAGCTTTTTAGGGATTTCATGAGATTTAAATAAATTTCAAAAGATTTCAGGGAGCTTCGAAAGTTTTGAGGTATTGAAAACGATTCAAAATAAGGATTACGAGAGGTTTCACAAATTAAAAAAAATTTTAACAGATTTCAAGACTTTGAAGAAAATACTTGTGTAATTTCAGAAGTATATCGACGGAATTATAAAGGATTTCAAGGGATTAAAAAATATATCAAAAGAAGTCCTGGCATTTTAAAAAATATTACAAAAATTTCGAGAGATATCAAAGTATTTTGATAAATTTTGATGGATGTAAGTGGATTTTAATAGTACTTCATAAGATTTTAAAAGATTTTAAAAAAATTTCTAGATATTTCAGGAGATTCAGAATGATTCCCACGGATTTTAAAGATTTCAATAATTTTAAAAATAATTTCAAAGGCTTTTAAGAAATTTTCACAATATTTCAAAAATATTAAGGTATTTAAAAAATGTTAAGAAAGAATTCATGAGATTTCAAAGTACGTATGTCATATAAAATATTACATAATAAACAAGAAATAAAACAAATAATGATATAACTTGTATGATAGTATAAAAAGTAATTTCAACAGCCAAAACATGTTTCAATTAGCATATTTTAAAGAAATAATTAAAAAGAGGAAACTTACGCAAAAAAAGCTTTGGCCTCCCCCCCCCCCCCCAGCCTTGAAGTAAGTATTCATAAGAGTGTCTGTCTGGACGCTCCCTTTCCATGAATATTAAATGTAGAAACGAATTGGATTTTATAATATGTTATACAAATAAGATAGGAATTGAATTAAATTGATAGAAATGGGTGAAAAATATCAATTCTGCCTCATCGTTTCTAATCCTAATCCTCTTTCCAAAAATTCAATCAAAGCACGAATAATATAATAATCGATAGAATGGGATAGAAACAGATAGATATTTAGAAATAAAACCCTAGTTAAAGAGACCGAAAAAAATTGAAATGCTGTTTTCTTAAATTCAATTTTCAAAATTGCAGTTGGTTTCAACCTTTAAGACCCAATGAGAACTTTAGTTTCCAAAAACGCGTTCAAAAATCCATAACTTTGCAAAAAATTAATATATTTTCGATTTTTTTTAAGCAAAGGCAAGAGAATTGTTTCTTTTATTTGTCAAAAATTTAAAACACTATGAATATTGCTGCATTTATTGACTATGATGTCGTGAAGCATTGTGTGTGCATGTACAAAAAACTTGAGTCTTAAAGGGTTAAATAAATATTAATTTTGCTTTATTTTAAAAGAATCCTATCAATTTCTGTCTAATTTTTTGCGTTTGTATTCTATTATACTCCCTCCTACTCCTCAGACTTAGAATTCTATCTACTTTTGTCAATTTTAATCAATATATTTCTCCCCTTCGATGTTCTTTCACTTTTCATTCTATTCCTCTTTCGAACAATTTTATCCTTGTCTATCCCACTACATTTTTTTTTATACAATTCCTATTTTAAACTATTCTGTCTCTTTATATTTCGTTTTATCACGTTTTTCTCTATTCCTGTTTCAAAATTTTTCTTGTATTCCTTTCTTTAACAATTCTATCCTTTTCTATCCTTTTCTATCCTCTCTGATACACTCTTATCATATTACTCATTATTATAATTAAATATGACAGACACTCGTGGATTTTTTAATTGAAGTTGGATGGAATATATTTATCATATATTCATCAATATTTATTCTTTATTTACCTATTATTTATTCATTAATATTTATTAATATTTCCTAAAAAAAATATAGAATTAGTAAATTTACTTTCGTTAAATAGAAATTTAAATTATAAATGAAATTTTTGGATTAGTTCGATTGTTATAACAAAATAATGAATATAACTGTTATCTGCTGCATTAAAAAAATTTTAATTTATTACATACATTGATTTTGTGATTCAAATAAACAAGATTAATATTTGATTGCGAATGAGCATCAAACAGCAATAATAGTTAATAGTATAAGCAAGTTCACTTATTTGGCATTTTTATGGATAGAACTTTTTTCCTTTCTGCGGAATTATTTCTTTTCATCTAAACAATAAAATTTGTAGATGAGAGACTGACATTCAACAACATTTTTTTTATATAAGAAAACGCTGACAAAGTTTTTACACAATAGACTGCCATCTAAGAACATTCTTTATTGTTAAAAACAATTTCTATAAACATATTCACTTATTTGGCATTTCTATGAATAGAATATTTTTATTTTCAGTGGAATAATTCCCTTTTATGAAAAGAATAGAACCTATGCACAATGAACTCCCATATAACAAACTTTTACATTATTATAAACAATTTTTATAAGCAAATTCGCTTATTAGACTGTCACAATTATAAATGTTATTAGATGGGAGTCACATAAACACAAGTTCTATTCTTGACATGGAAAGAAATAATTCCACAGAAATAAACAATTTTCCATATGTAGAAATGCCAAATAAGATAATTTGTTTATTGAAATTGTTTATAACAATAACAAATTTTTTTACGGCAGTATATTATGCACGAATTTTGTTCTTCAGATAAAAAGAAATAATTCCACAGAAAAGTGTTCTATATGTAGAAATGCTAAATAAGGCAATTTGTTTATAAATATTATTTATACCAACCACAAATGTTCTTCGATGCTATTCTATTGTGCACAAATTTTATTTTTTGCTTGAAAGGAAATGATTCCGCCAAAAAGAAAAATTGCCTATGGATAGAAATGCAAAATAGGTGCATTTGTTTATAAAACTTATTTATACTATTAACGTTTGTTGTCTGGTGCTCGATTTCAATTATACATTAATTTTATACATTCTAATAACAATATCTATGTAAATGATCCATTCAAACTCTGAAAATGTAGCAGACAATAGTTATATTCATTAGTTTGTTTATAAAAATTAAACAAACCCAGGAATTTCACCTACAATTTATTATTGTTATTCAACGAAAGTATATTTTTTTAACGCATGTACGGAATATTCGCTTTTCGAAGCATGCGCAGCGTGCGGGAAGTGACCAATTCCAAAACCTTTGCATAAAGCAGTTATAAAAATACTTTTTTTAACTGTTGCGCTTGCGCATTTCGATTTGAAGTTACTTTCCAGGACTGCCAGAATCATAACCTCCGATCGCTATGAATTGGCGCTTGACAGACTGATCGTGAGCTGTGATTAGTGATTGGGCCAACTTGAAGTTTTAAGTTACCATTAATCACTGATAAATTACCATAAATTATCGAGAATTCTTGGGGAATTCCGGACATTTTTGTAAATTTTTCGCTATCTGATATTTTTGGTAATTTATATATTTTAGATAATTTTGATTACCTCCCGAAAAGCTTTGGACGCTTTAAATTTCGGGAAATTTTCGGTAACTTATAAACTTATCCAAAACTTCCAAAATTTCTTATAATTTCTGACATTCAAAAATTTTAAAAATGTCCGTAATTTTTGGTAAATTTACAACAAGTGTCCAAAATTTCATGAAAATTTAGCTTTATTATTTCTCAAATCAAAAATTCATCATGTGTATGAGCCATCGGCTCATTTTTTAGTAAGTTATGGCTCGTCCTCGGCTCGTCTCCAACTTCCCTTATATTTGCCTCTGGCTAATACAGCAAACTTCACACTCATGTAGAACTGTCTACTTTCCGCACTTGTAGCGCAATATACTATTATTAATTTTATATCTTTTCTTTTTTCTCACTGTGCAACACTTAGAATCAAACAATCGAGTTCTTCTAGGTGTCTAAATTCATTATTCAAACTACTTTTTTTTATCGAAAAGTGTTTTAACTTTTCAAAAAAAGCCTTTTTTTGACCACCCTAATACATGTTGTCCCAGTACTTGAGGTAAATTTTTATATTTTTGAATTCCTCGTAAAAAATGGAGTTGAAAATAATAGTCAAAATTTGTTGTAAAGTTAATAATTAATGAGTAATTAACAATTAAAGTGAGGGTGTGTGCGAAAAGAGTAATTTTATATTTGCAGGAGGTTGTGAATATCAATAGTGCAACTTTACACGGCAACTGAGAGACGAGGTTCTTAGAAAATATATTTTCCTTTAGAATACACGTTGAATTATTTTAACTTCCTTCGAGTATTTCTAATTCTGTATAATTCGAACGAATTCTTAGAATTCACTTGAAGTTTTTTGTAATTATCTTGAAACCTCTACAGTACACCATAAATTTTTTTGTATTTGTCCAAGTCTTTTGTATTCTCTGAATTCTCTGAACTCTTTCAAATTCTCTGAAATCTTTTGAATTCTCTCAATTCTTTTGTATTTTCTAAATTCTTTTGAAATTCTATAATTTTTTTTTAAATTCTGTGAATGCTTTTAATTTTTGTGAATTCTTTTGCACCCTGTGAATTCTTCTAAATTCTGTAAATTCTTCTAACTTCTTTGGATTTTTCTTAATTCTCTGAATTCTTCCGCTATATTCTGAACTCTTCCTGATTCTCTAAATTCTTCTCAATTGTCTTAATTCTTTTAAATTCTCTGAACTCTTTTAAATTCTGTGAAATCTTTTGTATTCTCTAAATTCTTTTGAAATCCTCTGAATTTTTTTTTTGAATTCTATAAATTCTTTTAAAGTTTGTGAATTCTTTTTCACCCTGTGAATTCTTCTAAATTCTGTATATTCTTCTAACTTCTTTGAATTTTTCTTAATTCTATGAATTCTTCCGCTATTCTCTGTATTCTTCTGAATTCTAAACTGTTTTGAATTTGTTAAATTCACAAAATCACTGAATTTTTCAAATGTTTTTTAATTATCTTGAAAACATTAGAATACAGGTTAAATTATTTTAACTTTCTTTGAATATTTTTGATTCTGTAGAATTCACACGAATTCTACAGACATTTGAACGTTTTTTTCTTAATTCTCTTGAAATCTTTATGAAACACCATGAATAATTCATGGTGTTATTATTGATCTGAATTTTCGCAAGTCTTTTGTATTCTTTGAACTCTCCTGAATTACTCTGAATTCTCTGATAATTTTTAAATTGTCTGAGTTCTTTTGAATTCTATGACGTATTTCAAATTCTATGAATTCTTTTGTATTATCTCAATTTCTTTAAATTATCTCAATTTTTTTGAATTCTGCGAATTCTTTACAAACTGTGAATTCTTCGGAATTTTTCGGAATTTTTTTAAGTTCTCTCAATTCTTCTGAATTCTTTTAACTTTTTTCAAATACACCTTGAGTTAGTTTGAACTCCTTCTTTTGAATATTTTTAATTCACTGGAAATATTTAGAATACACGTTGGATTACTTTAACTTTCTTCGAATATTTTGAATCCTGTAGAATTTTACAGAATTCAAAACACTTGAAGGAATTCAAAATAATTCAACGGGTATTCTAAAGATATCGAAAGAAATTAGAAAACTGAAAAAGAATTTAGAAGACTACTTCAATACCAAATATTTCAGAAAATTCAAAAGATCTGAAGGAGTTCAAAGTAACTTGAAATGTATTCTAATAATTTAAAGATAATTAAAAATCATTAAGGGAACTCAGTGGTCTCGTGAAAATTAAAGAATTCAGAACAGTTCAAATAATTCAGAAAATTTCAAAGAATTCAGATGATTTCAAAAAAAGACAATAAAAAAGAATTCATAGAATTCAAAATATTTCAGAGAATTGGAAAGAAGTCAGACATTTAAAAACTTATAAGAGAATTTAGAATAATTCAGGAGAGTTCAAATAATACAAAAGACTTGGAGAAAGTTAGAACAATTCATGTTGTATGGTAAAAATTTCAAAAGAATTAAAAAAAAAGTTTTAATTCTGAAGAATTCGTTTGAATTCTACAGGATTAAAAATATTCAAAGAAAGTGAAAATAATTCGACGTGTATTGTAATTATTTCAAGATAATTGAAAAACCCTTTAATTTATTCAGTGATACCGCGAATTCAACAAATTGAAAACAGTTTAGAGAATTCAAAGAATTTGGAAGAATTCAGAGAATTCGGAATAAATCAAAGAATAGTGTAAGAATCCATAGGATTAAGAAGAATTCAAAGAATTTGGAAAAATTTAGTAAATTCAGAAGAATTCGCAGAGTGCAAAACAATACACAAACTTCAAAAGTATTCACAGAATTTAAAAAAATTGTAGAATTCGAAAAGAATGTAGAGAATACAAAAGAATACATAGAACTCAAAAGATTTTAGGGAATTTAAAAGATTTTAGAGAATTTGAGATTCGGAGAATACAAAAGACTGGTAGAAATTCCAAATAATTTAAGGTGTACTGTAAGGGTTTCAAGAGAATTGCAAAAAACTTCAAAAGAATTCAAAGGAGCAGAAGTGAATTTTGATAATTCGTTTGAATTCTACAGAGTTAGAGATACTCGAAAGGAAGTTAAAAATTCAACGTGTTTTCTAAAGGAAAGGATATTTTTTAAGAATTTTGTATCTCAGTTACCGTGTGAAGTTGCACAATTAATATTCACAACCTCCTGCAAATTTAAAATTACTCTTTTGCGCACACACCCTCACCAGTGACACATGGACTGTGGTCCATCTAACGCATGCTTGCGATTGCTTAATCTTTAATTGTTAATTACTCATTAATTATTAACTTTACAACAAATTTTTATGATTATTTTCAACTCCATTTTTTATGAGGAATTCAAAAATATAAAAATGTACCTTGAGTACTGGGACACCCTGTATATATCAATATCTTTAGAAACCAAATTTTTACTGATGAAGGGAAAGAAGATAATTTTCAGAAACAATTGAAAAAGATGAATGAAATATCTTTTCTTGCCTGTTTCGTCGTTCCTGTATGAGTATAGTTGAAATTGAAAGTGATTTGAGGGTGATGAGGGGGCTGGAATCGGAATGTAAATACTGAGGGAAATTGAAAATTTCATATCGATTTGCGGGTAAATTGTCGTCTCGCTTTTGACCCGTGGCATGACTGCCTGCCTGCCTGGCATGGCGGTCGACCTCCACCCTTTTCAGTAGAAAAGAGCGTATTTGGTCAGACGTCTAGACGATCCTATCCATTGGAGCGGACGTCCCTCCGTCATATCCTGCTGACAAGCGGGTAAGAACCCTTTTTCATAACGAACCTCCTACTTCGTTACAATTTCATGAATTCCCAAGTCTAAAGTTGCATCTTTAAACTATTTTTTTTTTCATTAAAAAATGGAAGAAACTCCTGCAAAAAAAATCGTTCTTCTAGGGGGCTATCCATAAATTACGTTAAACATTTTTTGCCAATTTTTTACCCCTCCCTCTCCCATGTAACGAAAGTTTCGAGTTCTTGAACAGTTTCGAGCTGCTCGAAAGTTTCAGGTTCTCGAGAGTTTCGAGTTCTCAACGGCAATCGAGTTCTCGAAGACATTCGAGTACTCGAAAGTTTCGAGCTTTCTGGAAAGCTCGATCTCGACTCGACTCGGCTCGACTCGAACCTGATCGAGCTCAGCTCGACTCGACTCGAAAGCTAACAAGCTCGACTCGACTCGTTCGAATTTCGAGTTTCGAGTTTTTTGCACACCCCTAACAATTATAAGAATTCCCCAAAAATAAATAAAAGCTGTTATTTTTACTGTTTACATTAAAAGAATTCTTAATTTCAATTTTAAATCTCCAAAATTGAACTATTTGAAAAAAAACATTCAAAATTGCATTCTTTTCTATTATAAACATTAAATATTGAAGATTCCTCAAGCAATTTGAAAATTTTTTCATTGGTAATCCAATGAACCGCGAAGAAAGGGACCTAATGCGGAAAAAATCGATTTTTAGTTTTTCACACCAATCGATAGCTTTTTATTTGCTCTTTATGGAGTTCCTGTATTGGAACGCCTCTTCAATCGCTCCTCCTGTAAAATGTAGCTAGCGCGCATTAGGTCCCTTTCTTCGCGGACGGTCACATATTAACATTCCAAGTTAATGAAATTTCAATTGTAAATTTTTAAAAATCAAGAATTTTACATTTCAAATGGTCAAAAATGAAGGATGTGTCATTTTAAATCTTTAAAATTGAAATATTCAAAAAAGAATTCAAAATTACATAGGTTAAAATATCAATCTTGAAAATTGAATAATTTTCAATTCCATATGTTCAAAATACAAGAATTATAAATTGTAACTCTTCAAAATTGTAGAACTTTGAATTGCAAATCTTTTTTAATTGGAGATTTTTTAATTTTGAAAATTCAACATTAAGAATTATGCAAGTTTCAAGCTTTACAATTAAAAATTCTGTAATTTTGGATGACTTAAATTTGAAACTTATTCAATTTGGAAGCTTCAGAATTTAAAACTCTTGAGTTCTTCAAAATCATCCAAA
>CAKNWT010220878.1:2903-16256 GCA_932066315.1 Andricus coriarius
TACAAAAAACCAAAGTATTTATTACAATCAACCAAACTTTATTAACCAAATATTTAGTTGAATCAACCAAACATTTGATGGACCATATAGCAATGTATTTATTTGTTTCATCCAATCAAATTTTGGTTGAATGAACCAAACTTTTTTCTGAGTGGATGAAACAATTCGAATTTTCAATTTGTTTCATTTTTAAGCTTATAAATTTGAAACCGTTACATTCGAAGTTCCTAATTTGTGCCTCAAAAGTAAATTTGCATTGGTCTCTCATGTTGTGGGTTTTTTTCTTTTAACTTATCTTTTCAAACCGAAGATTCTTTTTTTTTTATTTTTCCTATACTGCTCTACCATTTTGGCGAAAACAAGTAGACTTTCAGAGACCTTGCTAAAGTAAATGAAATTTGGTCGGCGCATCTAATGCATAGAGAAGCATCGCATAAATTTCAACAATGGTGATATAGGAAAGAGCTGAGAGTGTGTGTGTGGCAATATATGTACACATGATGAGTTTTCATTAGAATAGTACATAGGTACAATAAAGTAACCTAAATACGTTAGGTAGGTAGTCATGCGCCGTACCTGCGCACCGATATATACGCTGGACATACAAATAGCAATCAAAGTGGATGTCGTATACTGTATTCGCGGTGTACGCAGTTATGTACATAACCGTATAGTTATGACTAACTCGACACGGCATTGTCCTGCAGGCGACACGGCCGTTATTGAATCGCCAGAGTTATGTGAAATCGTGTGGCCAACAGAATACGAGTACCATACATGCTACATATATGCGTACCGACAAACGCTGCATATATGCTAGCAACACGAGTGGACATTGTCAATGTATAAAACACACGGTCCTTCCCGCGTTTAAAATTTACGGGATGAGACAAAAAATAATAAAAATTGGGCAAATAGGATCTGCGAGTCTACAAAAAAGGGTATCGTAGCCTATCAAGACGTTAATTAAGTCGTTCATATCTCAACCTTCCATACTTTTCCTCCCCTACACCCTTTCCTCTTACTTCTCCCTTCAATCCCCCTCCCTCTCCCTACTTATACCTCCTATAATCTCCCTTCACAACTTCCCCTCTCCACCCTCCCTTCCCTAATTCCACAACCCTGCTCGCTCTCACTTCTTTACTAACCCTCCCTCACTTCCCTTCTCCACTACATTCCCTAATGCCAAACCCCCTACTCAATTTCACTTCCCTACTACCCCTAAAGTCACTTTCCCTCCCTTTCTCATCCTTACCCTACCATCAGCTTCCCACTACCCCTCCCCAGCTTTCTAAAAGAAACTCAAACTCAAAAAACTCCTTCATCTTGAAACTGTCGTTCTAGTGTCTACACAGAAAAACTACGGATTCATTTTTATTTTATAAGGGGATGATGAGAGTTAAGATTTTTTTCTATCTTACATGGGGCAAAATACGTCAAGTGTTCCCACCTAAAATTATTGTTTTTTTCTTGCTCGGGCTGAAAATTGGTTAAATTATAGTCCTATTGGACCTATTTTAATTGACCAAACCATACATCTATTTATCAACCAGATGTCAATATACAGGGGCCTGAAGTTTTTACTTTTTCAGGTGCTTTTTCACTTTCACGTAAGTGTAACTTCTTTCAGGGTTATCGGATTGGACTTTTATTATAGCGTTTTAGAAAGCTCTTCTATGTAATTTAATATTACAATAACAATTTTTTTTTCATCATGATTTTTTTTTTGAAAATCAAAATTAAAATTGATTTTTTGAAAAAAATCATGCATAGAATTTTTTTCTTTTCTAAAAAATAGTTTTTTTTACGCTTTTTGAAGTCATATAGAAGAAAAAGTGGGCTGGAAATAATTTCATGGTCAAATTGAGATTTTTACTCTCTTGTGACCGCGCTTTGAATATATAATATACATACACACCAAAATTCATCTCAAGATTGTTAAATGTAAGCTTAGAGACAAATTAGATCTAACAGTATTGGTTCCCGGGCTGCGTAAGTCAAATGTGGTCCCCTCAAGCGTGAAAATCTCAATTTGACCGGGAAATTATTTCCAGCCCACTTTTTCTTCTACATGACTTTATAGAGTGTAGAAAAGCTTTTTTTAAAAAAGAAAAAAATTCAAAATATGGGTTTAAAAAAAAATCAAGTGCACGAAAAGAGCTTCCCAAAACACTATCATAAAAGTCCAATCGGATAATCTAAAAGAAGTTACACTAACGTGAAAGTGAAGAAGCACCTAGAAAAGTGAAAATTTCAGGCCCCAATATATAGACATTCGGTTGATAAATGGACCTATAGTTTGGTGAATTAATATAGGTCCACGAGAACTATAGTTTAGCCATTTTTCAACCCAATAAAAAAAAATTAGAGGGAAACACTTGACGTATTCTGCCCCATATATTCCCTACTGAGAGTCCATTGAATGACTATTAATATTCCAAATAAGTATTTATTTATTAAGTTCACATGTAAAATTATGTAAATACTAGCAATATTATACGCGCTTTACATCGTGCGAGAATCATTACATTGCTGATCAAGATTCGCGGTAGTCAATCGCCCCGAAATAAAAACCGGGATTATCTTTTCCCTATCTATGTACTTAGCCCGTTTCGTAAGCATCTCAGCGAATTCTTCATCGATTTGCATAAAACCTTAACAAATTAATAAAAAGTAGTCACAAAATAATTTATATGTATGCCTATTTTCATTTTGCATAAACTGGGCTAGCTTCAGAAAACATGAAAAATGTATAATTTTTTAACATTTCAGTCGACCTGTAACCTACAATTTTCCATACCGATACGTCTAAACTTTCAGAATAAATTGATTAGATAAATAAAGAATAAATTCACTAAATTAAGATTCATTGGCAAATAATACAGATCTTATTCTGTACTTGGTGTGAATTTTTGAAGAAAAAAAATTTTTTCTTCCCCCTTTTCAAGTACAAAAATTTGGTTTTGAAAATGTGTAGAAAAAAAGCACATATCGAATGAATCTTATCCCGATTCCATTGAGTGAAAGTTAACAAAGTTATTCTATTTTTTTATGACGAAAAAACATACCCTCTTTTAGTAGCCATTTTCATGCAATTTAATACTGAAAAATCGTTTTGCCGCTAAGTGTACTTGATAGCACAACTCCTGTAGAGGACAATAACGCACTTTCTGTTGAGATCCTACCGGCCAAATCTGGAGAAATTCCGTTAAAAATAGTCAATTTTTAAATAACAAATGAGTTATTATGAAATATAATTATTATTTCGGGCTGAAGTTTTGCACACTTCTTAAGGGTGGTAAGGGACATATTTTCTAAGAATTTGAAACTTGTTAATTATTTATTGCAATAATAATTGCATATTTAAAAAAAGGTATTTTCTTACTGTTTTTATTTGTTTCCAAGTAAACAAATGAACAAATCTTAATATACGATACGTCAATTCGTAGATATGTGTAAGACCTACATTGTTTATTTGAACTATTTTTCAATCAGAAATATGGGTAAGTTGCAATAAACAAAAAGCCTGATTTTGCTGTCTTTGACGATTGTTTACACACAAAGTGCTTCTGAATGCTTGGTAGCAAACGTATAAGCTTTTGTTCTACATGCTAGCACTACAAGAATCCGAAGTCAAATTCCAGGTAGCATTTTTTACCACAAATGAGCCTTTTTTCATAGAGCGCCTGGACTACAAGACAAGAGAAATAAAATTTTTAATTTTCACGTTGCGAAAGATCTGCATTTGTAATTGCAAATTTAATATCTTACAATTTTTCACCACTTCAAATTAAAAATTTTTCTATTTTAAACACTCTTCAGTTTTAAAAATGGCCCACTTTTAAGTTATAAAATCGACTAATTTTTGGTTTCAAATACTTTCACGAAACAGAAAATTTGTGAATCGTAGTATTTAAAAAATTAATAAAATTATCTTAAGCCCAAGTGCAACTTTTTACTATAAAAAAAAAAGAGAAATAGCACCCTGATTATTAACTGCATAATATCTTAACAATTTTGTATGTATTAATTTTTAATTGATTGCTATGCGTAGTCATAATATCAAGAAATTGCTTTAATTTTTTTTTAGAATTGTTACAATTTTTTGTTGCAAAGATATCGTGGGTTAAATTTAAGTAATGATTATCAGACACGAAAAATCCACGGTTTTATTTCTTTCGCACGCTGCATTCTTGAAACTAAATTTCTTATTAAGATGAGTCTCACATGACGTGATGTGCAATGAAATGAGCTTACTTTTCATATGTATGCCGTTTTTTTTCAATGTCAATTATGTCAATTATGTATGATTTCATATTTCACTTCATATTTTTCACATGTCATTGTTTTTGTTGTGAACTCCACGTCTTTTTTCAGAGCTCACTCAAAGTTAGCTTCGACATATGGTGTGCATTTAACAACAAAAACAATGATATGTAAAAAAATGAAAAGTGAAATGTAGCATATGGACGCTATAAGTATAACATTTTTCAACATAGTTTATATTTTGTTTTTATAGGCAATTCATTTAAACAAATATTCCAGTGTATCAGTTTTCACAGAAAAAGAAATATTTTGTTCTAAACTCGTTGTGCGTTGTTATACTGGAATGGTATTGCGCGGATGCGGATGCGTCTGAGATGCAAATATTAATGTTAAGTGTCACTTATGAATTCGGCTACGAAGCATAAAAAAGCTTTGAAAATTGTACTTTTTCTATTTGTCTTAATCATTGGAAAATATCTGAATTAATTAAAATTGAATTAATTGAATTAGTAATTAAGTGCTTGACTAATCAAAAATAGTAATAGTTAATCATTCAACTAATAAAGTATAAAAACACTATAAAAACAAGAATTCCTTCACTAAAGTGAATTAGTGAAAGCATTGACCAAATCTCTGGTGAATTTCTCGATTATTAATCAATTAATGAACTTTCTTGTCGATTGTTTTCGACATGACATGTTAGATGTGAAGTGAACGACCCAAAAATTTTCAAAACAGTGACTTGTAAGTAGGTTACGTTTGCGGAGGTGACTTAGCCTTTTTACAATATTAATTTCTTGTTGTTTCAATAAAGTAGAAGATTTCGATCGTTTACTTAACTTTTCTATTTTTCAAGCTTTCGATTTGTATAACTTATTTTCAAATAATATATAAGGCCTTGAAAAATGCATATATTTTTTCTAAGAGATTATGAGTTACTTGACTAAATCTGCAATTGAGGAATCTAAACTAGAATTTAACAGCAAGATCTAATATGTTTCAAATTTTGGACTATATGTACATAAACGTCCTTATGGACATAATAAATAGTTTGAATTAGCGTTATAGTTCATTTTTTACAGAAAACAAAATTTTTAATTCTCAAATCTTGGAATGCAAGTGCAAATTGTCAAGAAAATGAAATGTAAGCCGAGCCCAATTTTCAAGAGCGTTGAGCTGAAAAAATAGTACTATAATAGTTTAAAATATAAGCTCAGTAGTTTGTACATTAGCTTATAGAAAAATACTAATTTTCCACCGCACGCACTGTTTGCTTTTTGACCACATTCTTTAAAATCAGGACTACACAAAGAAACACCGAATCGGCGTGCTTTTGAGGAACGTCGTCTAACTGCTAACTTTTTTACATAAAACTTTGTTTACTGGTATTCAGATACACCTTGGGAGCATGTTTTTATTTTTTATTTCAATTGAAAATTGAATTTTTATCGCATTCTAAATTAGAACATGCTCGAATTTCAGGTTAGTGCCGCTTTGAGATTGTCAACTTCTGTAAAGTTTACCAAATTTTCGGCAAAGTTGACAGAATTTTCAGTAATTTAAAAAATTTACGGATACCCACTGTAAAATTTACATATATTTTCACTATATTATTCAGTTTGAAGATATCAAATTTGCACGAAAGTTCGGTAAATGTATAGAAAATATCCGTAAATTTATATAATTACTGAAAATTTTGTGATATCTGCAGAAAATTTAGTAATCTTTACAAAAAATCTGTGCTGTCCCTATTTTAACTGAAAATCCTGTAAGTTTAGTAGCATTTTTTTCTCCGTGTCCGTTTTCCTATTTTTTATATCTAATATTTTAAATAATTAAATCCATTTATTTCTACTTTTTCTCACAGAATTAGGTTTACAGTACAACACATAATACTTTCATTCTAACAAGAAGACTCTTCCTGGCACAATTGGTCTTCGCTATTTGACAGGATCAAAGGCTGACATTCGAAAAGAAATTACTGAAACTACTGGTCTTCTTTCGGTACTAGCAACAACTGAGGGAGATTAAGTCGTTGCTATAATAGACAACGAGAGTTATGTCGGTGCAATATTTTCGAGAGAAGATAAAGTTAAAGTAAACGAATTTCATTTTGAACATCTTCATCTCATGAGTGAAAGTGATATTGACTTGTATAAACTAGACTTTGACAAAAAATATTACAAAATCTGTAATTGAATAATTTAGCGGTGTTTTGCTTATGACCGTTCTAATGTCTTTGTTGGACATAAATCAAAGAAACCTTTTTTTGTATTGAATAAAGTGTTTTCTGAACGACCACATTTATTAGTATTATCAAAATTTTGATTCGACTATAGAGTAATACGACATATATGTAAAACTAGATCATTTTTTAAAGTAAGTGATTTATATTTACTATAAATGAAAAAAAAATTCTTAAAGTTAAGCCGTAGACCTAGGTTTAGAAAATATAAAAATTTAAAAACTTGTATTACAAACATTCTAAATCGCTGCCAAAGTCGTGAATTTGATCATTTTAAAAATAGCTGCTTCGATGTTATGTGATGGCTTTCGATAAAATTTAGTATACGTTAAAACTGTTTAACTTTAAATAATGTATGCGTACTAAAAATTCGGAGTCTCTTCTGGTGTCATTAAAAAGTCTTCGGAATTCTTTTATTATTTTCATATTTTCCTGTATACAAGGTTTTAAGAGTATAAAAAACTTTATGAATATGCTTTCAAAAACTTTCCCAATCTCTACCGAAGTCGTAAATTTTATTATTTTCAAAATAGCTGCACCGTAGACCCGTGCATCTTTTCGGTGAAATTTAGTATACAATAAAACTATTTACTTCTAAAATATGTATGCATGATAAAAATGTTTTCCTAATTTCTTTCTACTGAAGTCGTGAGTTTGGTAATTTTTATTACATTGCTGCGACAAAGTGCTATACCTGTACATTTTTCCGATAAAATTTAGCATGCACAGTAAACCTGATTACCTTAGAAAAATACATCCATACTAAAAAGAGACACATATTGTGATACATTTTTTTTAGTTACTGTTACAACGAAACAAGAAGACTTTGAGTAAAAAAATTGAAGAATCACAAAGGTGCGTGCTCTGAAATATTAAAAATTATAATTAATTTTACTGGGTAGGGGAGAACTCTTTACATTATTTGATCAAACGTAGAGTGGATAATTATTAATTAGAAATAATAATGTACCTCGGGAGATTCTGGCTAAAACTTGGCATACGAATAGCTCCGAATTACAACATTCCATTAATCTGCATCCTTCTTTTACAGAAGATGAAGATTGGTACTCTGCTCTTCACCTTAGCAGTTTTGCTTCATTCCATTGGTTAATATAAAAGTATAATATCACACAATATCATATCTTGCCTTTTTTAGTATGCGTATGTGATATTGCATTAAAAGTGCATTAAAAATTAAAAAATTAAAAAATGAGCAATACTTGAAACTTAAAATGATGTTGGGTATCTCGAATTGAAACTAAAGTAATCTTATGAAAAATATTTTCTTCAAACTTTTAAATCAAAAGAGATCTGTAATAAAATTCTATTTTACAATTTGCAATATCTGATTCATTACATAATTGAATTCTCAATACGGAATTATTTTACAGGGCAGTTTTCAATTTCTAGTTCGCAACAAGCAATTCTCAATTATTATTTACAGTGTAAATAAGATCAGCAAATGACTTGAAATTTCCATTATTTTTACATGAAGCAGAATTTGCAAGAATAAAGAAATCCACATAAGTCTCCAGTTTTCGTCGAAAGTCATGGAAAATCTGATTACGCCATTTTATCTATTCGGCAAAAGTAACGTAGGGTTTATATATATTGGACAATTTTTGTCTCTACGTAAATTGTAATGCAGTGTAAATAAGCAACGCGAACCAAAGTTCAGTATATATTGTCACTAGAAAACAAGTTAAGTGGAAAAAAAGGATCAGATTATCAAATTAAATTAAAAAATTATTAAATTGCTTCTACATATATGTCTTTTTTTTACAGTCGAATGGCGTAATTAGTGTTTTCGTCACTTACAGATTTATACAAGTTGTTTACAAAAATTAAAAAGTGAGATTAGTTTTAACGGAAAGTCATCTTTTGATTAAATGTTCTTATCCCAACAATAACTTATCTGCTAAGTCTATTGGTCTGGACTCTAAGATAAGAAAAATTATATATTTACATATATTTCTTCTTCCAGAATTATGCTCACAGCTCTACAATGTTGAACTTCTACGCACTATCCGTAGGAGCCTTCCAACTGGTATTCACTACATGACAGGAAAAAATGCTGATATTCGTGAAGAAAGAGTCCCAACTACCGGAACCCTTTTTGTTCTAGAAAAAATTGGGGGAGGTACTATTATGGCTATAATAGACGCCAATTATATACTTCGTAAAATATATGTAGGTGATGAACATGTTGCAGTACAACCAGATGGTTTTAAATTCACTCTTATTCCTTACATAATTTAGAACGATCTTGAGCAATATAATATAGTCTTTAACAAACTGGTTATTGTTTGAATTAAATAAAGTGTTTTTTGATAAGTCAGGTTTATTTATATTGTCAACTGTACTTCGTATCAAGTAATAACGATATTTAAAAATTTGAATTTAAAGTAGGTTTTTTCTGTGTGGATGATTTTAAGTGTATTAGTAATATGTTACTGTAAATGATTTTTAATGAACACGGTTGGCACGCAATTTCTGCAGAATATATGCGGTTGAACACTAATGAACAAAGCTAGTAAAATGTGCATTCTCAAAGACTGTGATATAGAAGAAAAACTAATTTATCAGAGTGAAAGAAATTTGTTGAGATGGTTTGGTAATGTTGAGAGAATGGATGAAGTACGTTTAAAGAAGCAGTTGTATTTAGGTGAAGTGAATGGTAGCGTACCCAGGGGTCAACCGAGGACAGAATGGTAGGTAGGGGTACATTTAAATACAGTAGATTATGCTTTTTGACGTATCAAATCTATTTATTTCTTTGATTCACTAGCACATTTTTCTCGTTGCAAAATAGTATTTTACGACCAAAGTCGAGTTGAAATCTTGATATTTTTAAATGGAAATCTCAAGATTTTAATTCGACTTTAGCTGAAAAATCATATTTCGTAATGAGACATATATACTAGTGAATTAAAGAAATATATGGATTTGATGCATCAAAAAGCATAATTCACTATCTTTAAATGTACTCCTACCTACCATTATTTCCTTTGTTCGCCTCTGGCTACGCTACCATTCACTTCGCTTGAATAAAGTTGCTTTTTTAAACGTCCTTCGTCTATTCTCTTAACATGACCAAACCATCTCAACAAATTTCTTTCACTCTTATAAATTAGTTTTTCTTCTACACCACATTCTTTGAGAAACCACTTTGTCCATAAGTGTTTAACCGCATATATTCTGCTGGAATTCCATGCCAACGTTTTCACTTTACTCCTATCCTTTTCTTTGCGCGTCCAGGTTTCGATACCATACATCTATCATATATTAGGCGAAACAATTATTGTAGCACATTTCTTTTATTTTTTATTTCAAAGAATCCGACGTGCTCTCAAAAGATAATTAAAAAATGCGTGTAGGCACAAACAGCCTTATGAATACTCGACACTTTAAACCTACAATGAACTATGTAGGTTTAACAATGAGTCGCTGGACACTTTAAACTTTGAACTTCAAAACCCTGTTTTTAAAACCCACTTGATAAAATTGTATGAAAAGTATGTATGTACCATTTCAACGGAATCTCTGAGACTGAGATTTCTCAATGAACCAAAAAATTATTTTGGAAATACATATTGTACACAATCTACTGAAAACACAGAAGTGGCACAGCTCGTCAGTCCAAGTTGTACTATATTTGCTTCTAGAATCTCGAATGAAAAGTTTGGTATTTTCTTAAATTGACGCGCCGATGCCCTCACAGAAGAGGGCACGACTATAACTAAACATATAGGTGAACATATTTTGGAACTACGACCTTCGATTATTAAAATAAACGCCTAATTCCATCTAACGTACGTAGATGGAATTTAATTGATGGAATTATGGAATTGTATCTAATTTAAGGTAATTTTTGCAAAAAAAAATATATGAGGCGTCTAACCAAATCTAAGAAAAACTTTTAGAGAAGGATAATATTTCAATAAGGTAAATGCCCCGGTAATCATGAAACTTGGTTAGAAATTTGAATGAATTCTTGACAAAATATGTTAAAAGTAAAATCTAATGATAAAACTCTCTTATTTTTAACATTTTATAATAGCAAATAGAAATTACATTCATTAAAATTAAATAAAAACCAAGAAAATTGGCATCACGATTAGAGGGGCGTTTACCTTTATATAATAATAATAAATAAAGGAATAAATATGAGGTTGAGTTCTTCAAATCAACATTTATGCAATTGTCAATTTATCACATCAAAAATGTTAAAAATGTGAAAAGAACAAATTTGTTTCTGTTAGTGCAAAATTAATGGCATATTTTTAGTATAATTGATTAAAATACATATGAATAAAAATGCTTATATTGGGACGTTTATTTTTTTTCATTAAAATATTTTTATTAAAATATTTAAAGTATGACTTAAATTAAACGCACCATTGTCCTTTTGTACATATAAATGATTTCTTGCTTGGTTTTCGACACCTGTAAAAATGGTAAAAATTAACAATATTTGAAGCTTATAAAGACTGAAAAACCAAAACAAAAATTAAATTAAAAAGAGCTCTAATAAAATTCTAGTTTAAAATTTGCAATATCTGATTCATTACAATTGAATTCGCAATACGGAATTATTTTACCGGATTGTTCTTAATTGTTGGTTATGAATAAATAATGCTTTATACTTTTTTTTCAAACTTGTTCTCGGGTTAAGAAGAACCCGGTTTTCCATCATAGCCACGGACTAAGTCAAGTGACTGATGAGGTGATGATATAATTATTTTATTTAATACGATGTATGAACCCATTTGCGATGATCTTGTATGTACAGAATTAGGAGCATGGTGTTTGCAGTTCGCCGTCTACCACTGTTATGCTTACACAGCGGCCGTCAATGTTGGAGGTGACGACAGTCGCCTCTGGATGCTTTCTTAGAGCTACCATGTATCACTTTATAGGTTCTTAGTCGCTTGCTTCCTGATGGTCCGGAAAGTTTCTTACAATGCGACATGTGTTTAGTAAAACTGCCTTCTGAGCTGCTGCCAGTACCCTACTGACTCCTAAAAGTTCAAGATGTTCAGTGCATCTTGCGTGCACATCGCCTGTAGCCGAAATCACAATAGGATGAATAGATGCATGTTTCACATTCCTCCATATTGTCTTTACTTCATGTCTTAGCTCGCTATACTTGTGGATCTTGGTTGTGTAGGTTGCCTGCAAGTTCCGGTTAAGTGGACAAGCAATGTCGATGATGTAGACTCTTCCACCTTTTTTTTCTCGCATGACGATGTCCGGCCGATTGGCTCTGATGTAATGATCTGTCTGGATAGTAACATCCCAATATAAGATGTAATCTTCGTTTTCTAAAACGGGCATTGGGATGTATCTATAGAAAGGCATCCATTCTGTTAAGAGTCCTAGGTTTAGGGCAAGCTGTTGATGTATAATTCCCGCCATATCATTATGCCTGTGCGTATATTCTCTTTGAGCCATTACGCGACAACCATCAATGATATGCTCGATGGATTCGTTGGTATCTCCACATAATCGGCACCGGTCAACCACGTCTTGATGTAGCACGTGTTTTCGATAATTTCTGGTGCTGAGAACCCTGTCCTGTATCGCAATAACGAATCCTTCCGTTTCTGGATACAGGACGCCCTTTCTCAGCCAAATATTGGATGCCTCACTATCCACTTCATGTTGGTCTAACGTTTTGGGGTGCTCGCCGTGGATGGCTTTCTGTCTCCATTGCGCTTCTAATTCCTCTATGGTTTCTGCCCTGGTACTCAAGGCCTCCTCTGAGGACAAATTCAAGGGCGTGTAGTTGAGATCAGCTTTACAGATGGTGTTGTAAAGCGTCACATCCCGCTTGCTGTTAAAATAGTCTCGCAACTGTGTAACTTGTGATTCACACAGTTTCCTGACATCTACAATGCCCCTACCCCCTCTATGTCGTGGTAGAACTACCCTTTCAATCGCCGAATTACTGTGGTGCATTCGGTGCTTCGTCATTTCTACGCGGATGATTCTGTTTAATCGTTCAAGGTCGGTGTTCGACCATTTGATGAGCCCAAAGGAGTACGTGAGGACAGGGATGGCATAGGTGTTGATTGCCCTGATCTTGTTTGCGGAGTTAAGAGAACTCTTTAGAACCAATCTGAGTCTTGTAGTGAAGGCAGTCGTTAGGCTCTTCTTAACTATCGTATGCTGGATACCCTTAGATTCAAGAATACCCAGGTATTTATATGACTCTCCCTCTGCCATTGCCTCGATGTCATTCTCGAAATCGTTCTCCAGCTCTGCGGTCCCTAATTCTCCTCTGGTTAAATGCACTGTTCTGCATTTATCGAATCCGAACTCCATGTGGATATCATTGGAAAACTGCTTTGTGACAGCGATCACTTGCTGCAGTTTCTGGTCCGAACTGGCGTATATCTTCAGGTCATCCATGTATAGAAGATGGGTCACTTGATGACCATCCTCGTTATCATGTACTCGGAACCCATGAGACATGCTATTTAGTATTCTGCTCAATGGGTTCAACGCTAAACAGAACCGCAATGCACTGAAGGAGTCTCCTTGGAATGTACCCGTCGTAATGCGTATTGATCTAGTTATCCTTGATTGTCCATGATCAAAATACTTGATTCTTGTACCCCAAAGCGTCATCGCACGACTTAGGAAGTCAATGATGCGTGGGCAAATTTTGTATATTTTCAAGACTTCAAGCAAATAGTCATGTGGTACGGAAGGAAACGCTTGCTTGTAGTCAATGTATGCCATGTGCAAGTTTCTTTTATGTTTACGAGCCTGAGTCATGGCAACAGCGTCTATGGTGACTAGATCTTTACTGCCTCGCGAGTTTTTACAACATCCTT
>CAKNWT010220881.1:0-19296 GCA_932066315.1 Andricus coriarius
TATGTATTTCATTTTTTTTTCTAGTGCGTTTTCATCAAAAGTTATACAGTCGAAATCGGTGAAAAATTTTGGTCACTTTGGGCATTAATGGGTTAAAACAAGAAATTAAATTCAGAATGCTCCCTTTCAGCTCGCAGGTTTACTGGTCTTCAATGGGATTGATTATCTCATACCTTGTAGACTTGTGGTCTCACATACCTCGATGACGTTCGCAGATGAGTCAGTATAAAGGCCGTTGATGATGTTCTCAGAGAAGGCATTGCACCTCGTTGATGTAATTTACTCGTAAGAAAATAATCGCACAAAAGCACGGCTTATATCGTGATAAAGCTTACATTATGCCGCTTTAAAAAAGTCCCCATTTGTTTATCTACAAAAATTGGGTTGGAAAATATCCTGAGCGAAAAGATGAAAAAAAATGGTTTATTCACGTCACTCTGTCCTTGCTTGACTTTCGATGACGACATCTTTGAACTGAAGAGTGTAAAAAATGTTTAAAAAATCATATAGATGCATTCATATTTTTACTACACATACGTGAAAACAAAACTGCATATATTAATAACAATTAACGTAAAATTAATTTGAACATGACTATGCTATCTCTCGTAATATACGTAGTACAGAGTTCTATTTTGGCTTGAACTGTTTAGAAAATTTAAATAAATGCAATCGAATAATAATTAGGAATGACAATCTTGAAACCTATATTAATTAATAACAAATAAACCTGGAAGAGTGATGAATAGCATTGTGGGTGTGAGGACGTAGCGGGATACCATAGGTGAAGGGTCTACTTATTGAAAAAAAGTAGCTACTGCCTGAAAAAAAGAAATAGACCCCCGGAGATCAGTGATGCCAATGTGGGCGCCTTTTGTTACTGCGCTTGCGTTCGGGCCGCGCACTGGTTGGCCGCAGTTGGCGCGCGATTCAAGATTGGAATTAAAAACAATTCTTGCAGCACCTAGTTGATGTGCTCAGGGGAGGTATAGCACCTAGTTGATAGCTGTTCTCAAAAAAACTTTCTTCACTCGAGTGAAGAAAGGGAACAGGCCAGTCAACTCGCAACACAAAGTGAACCATCTCAGTTCCAAGAACCACGAGTCCCCAACCAATGGAACCCAATTACAACTTCCGGATTAAACACATGTAAATTAAAGGTTCATTTAGTTTTTTCTAAAATCTTTTCTCAGTAATCTCAAAAAATGCGCCTTACAATTTTCCAGTTACACAAGCATATCTAAAGCTCGAAACGATACTCCAAATATCGCAATTTTATACAATTTTTGATATGCCTGAAATTTTTTAATAATATCTATGATATATGAAAATTGGATAAATGCAATATTTACTGATGATTCAGCAAGAATATAAATCGTTAAATAAATTGACTTATAACTTACTGACCAAAATCGAAGGAGTAAAACAATATATTTCACATGTTAAAATCCATAAGATATAGAAGTTGTTTGAATGAGTACTAAAAATAAGTTTTTTTGAAAATAAAAAAATAGGTATACATTTTTTTCCTGCTACAACGATTTGGTAAACATGACCGTAGAGAATTCTAAAATGTGATTTTCTGGTCCACCCTATTGCACATAGCATAAATTAACTACTATCAAGCGTTTTCTCACGTACCACATGAGTATTTTCTGTAATTTAAAAAAATGTAAAAACTCTGTCCACGGATCATCGACTTTCTCGGTCGTGATTAGTGCGCCCAGATTAATACGCATTACGACATTTAATCAGGGGAGGATTAGGGACCGCTCAGCTATAAAACGAGACTCAAGTCGAGGCAATGACTGAGGGTGAGTCATACATTTCTGGGTATTCTTGAGTCTAAGAGTATTCAGTATACGATAGTTAAGAAAAGCCTAATGAATGCTTGACTACATGACTCAGATCGGTTCTGATCTTAATGAAACTTAAAGAAAAAAACATAGCAATAATAATCTATAATGATATGGTTCAGGAGGGTAGGAGTTCGGAGTTCCTCTTGCACTTCCGGAATTCGATCCCTGAGCTAGTACCTCTGGAAATTTGTCTATGTAATTTCACCGGGGTTCTAATATTTTGGATCCCATATTAAGCTGTAGGTCTCCCCATAATTTACTTCACTATTCCCGTGGATGGCCGGGCAACGAATAAACCAGGCTTACCCAATAAGTCATATAGGCATATTGTCCTCATCAGATCGCTTGAGTGCATTATGAAATGCATCCGTAAATCACAATACATACCAGGACAGCCCCGTGGAGAAAGGTTCAAACCAAAATCAAATTCAAGAACAAAAAATGCCTTTGACATATTGGGCTGTAACCATCTTAAGTCTGATGTTTTCTTATTCACATTCTCATAAGAGAATTCGTTTTCGCGAATGTCTGCCTGTATGCGTGCCTGTGTGTCAGTAGATTTTTAGTCTTTTAGCACGAGAACTTTCAAAAGAATTAACAGATTGCATTGGCCTTTGGTATACTATTTTATTGTCCTGAATTGCAGTGCAAGTTCGTTAGCCAGCCATTTTTGATAAAAATTCAAAAAGTTTGCGCATTTTCAAAATTTTTGAGAGCAGCTTTTTCCACATTCAAAAGTTCTATGTACAGCTATTTGTTTACAAAATTAAAAAAAAACGAAAATGAAAATTTCAAGCCAAACAACGCACGACATGAAAAAAGCCAACAAGGGAAAAACGTTGCTGTATGAATACACTACAACTATCTCATAACTTTTTGAATTTTTTTGGAAAATTGAAATTTTGATCGCAGAAAAAGTAATAAAAAATCAAAAATTCCATATTGCGGTCAAACTATGCAACGTACGAGAAAAGATAAATAGATAAAAATTATGCATCCAAGAAAGAGCTACAAATTTGCTACTTATTTTTTGAAAGGATGCGTAGTTTTTGCTTTACTCGTAAAAAATAACATAAAAAATCATCGAATTAAATTTTCGGAAAAAAGACGCAAGGTACGAAAAGAAAGTTGTACACCCAAAAAAGATCCCTAAATTTGTTATTAAGTTTTTTTGTTTGAACTCATAGTTTTTGTTTTAATCGTGTAAAACAACATTCAAAATATAAAATAAATTATTTTTGAAAAATGACACAAGTTACGAATAAAAATTGATAGATGAAAGTCGATCATCCAAAAATGATATAAAAATTTGTTATGATTCATTTTCAGATAGGACGAGTAGATTTTATTTTAATCGTAGAAAATAAGATTAAAAATAAACAAATTAAATATATGGAAAATCGACACAAATTGCAATAAAATGTATAATAACAAAATTGTTTTTTTTTTATATAATGTGCACTTTCTTTAAATTATAAAAACAAAGCAATGAAAAACGTCTGTTTTAATACCAATGCACATTATGAATTGCAATAATATACATTTATTGAAAAGATATACATTTTTGTGGTAGCTGAGAATAAAATTTAATGCAAAATAAGACACAACTATTAAATTTATCATGATAAATAAAATTTGTAATTTATTTTGCAATATTTGAAGAAAAGTAGAAAAGTTCGCAGTTTGGACAAAATCGAATGCGAAGCCCGAGATAGGTGATGAGAATGAGTTCATCAAAACTAAAGGAGCTTTAACAAAAGAGAGTTCACAATCACCAAATTATAGTTGTCCATGCTTTGACCTTTAATTTTAAAAGGTGTGTGCACAAATGTGGAGGAAGTACAAAGACCGAGCGCGAAGAGCCAGATACAACAGACGCGCGCCCTTAGCGTGCTCAAACTTGTGAGCTTGTAATTTTCGTAATTTCTTCATCATAGATTTTTCCAAATTGTAATTTTTCCGTATAAATAGAGTATTAAATTATACTTTATAGGATTAAATAAATACATTTAATAATTTAAAATAATGTTTGCACGAACTCCTCCAAAAACACGACAACTATGCCGTCTTTTAATTACTGGAGTGCTTCAAAAATTACATAATACGTCTTGTTTTCGATAGGAGTTAGTACGAAAAGTATGATGTGTGACGTGGGCGCATGTAGGGAGTTCCTGCCTCCTGTGATTTGTCACCCCTGCTTCGCTCGGGCGGCAAAATTTATACTCTTTAAGAAGTCCTTCTTTGTGCGCCCTTGGCATAGAAATAAGTATTTCGCATTCATATGCAATAATAAATGTCCTTTATAGTTATATCAGGTGAATAGAACTTAGATTCAGAATAAAGAACTAACTGTGACGAACCACAGCTATCACAAAGACGCCTCAGGAATAAGTGAAAGAAAATTTACTTGATTACTTACTTGACAATTGACCATTTCTTCCGGGGGACGAAGGAATTTGACATCGCGCTGTAGGCGAACTACTGTTTGAGCTAGTACTCGCCTTCGCACTTGCATTTGTCGAGTTCGTTGGCGAACCAGGGGGAACCCCAATGTCATCCCTTGTGACCTTTTTTTCTGGCGGTGATGCAACTGGAAATTAAATAGTAAATAGGAAATATCAAACCTCTATTTGAAAACAGTGATTTTCGAAAATGCATACGTTATCACGAAATATTAATAATTTAATTGATATTTGCCTATTTTTAAAAATATGTACGCATTAATACCATACATATTAGAGTTTGAATACGGAATGAACTGAATGACTAAACATATTGTCAGTTATCATTTATGATACATTCATTCACGAAAGAACCAAATATTATGGAATAAGTTTAATTCTTTTTTATTGTTTCCTTTAAGGAATTTTAAATCAGGGATCGAAACCACTGATTTTAAAAGGGTTCGGGTGCGACCCTGGACCATTAATAATTTTAAAGTACCGGCTCTGGACCCGAATCCTTATGAGCTTTAAGAGCTCCGATTCGGACTCGGAAACTTGAAAAATTTAGAAGTTTCGGCTTCAGACGCGAATCCTGCAGAATCTAAAAACTCAGGGTTCGGACACGGGCCCTTAACAAATTAGAGGGTCCAGTCGGGACCCGGACCCAAACAAATAAGTTTTAATATACTTTTTTTTGTACTTGAAGCCACTCTTTTGGGTCGCTAAAGGAAACCTCATAAGTGTCAAATTGGAATTTTCCACAATATTGCGGTTTCATAACGCTTATCGAAAATTTGTTGTCATAAATAATCACTAATTATTAATTTGAGAATACTCCGTTGTTTTCTATCTGAGGGGCTTTCTATAAACTACGGGGTCTCTGTAGGGGGAGGGGGGTTCGGCGAAAGGCCACGTTTGTCAACATTAGGGGTGGGGTGGTTTCGAGTCCGAGCCACGTGGTTTTGCACTTAGGTGTTAAAAAATAAATAAAACGCATGACCAGAAAACAAAAAAATGTTTACTGAAAACAATTATAAGTCCAAAAATATCACAACCCAAAAGAAATCAATTTTACCCCTAATAATTGAGTTTTAAACCAGAAAAATTAAAAGTGGCCAAAAAAGGCGAAAATTGGGCCTCGTGGTTTATGGAAGCCTCCTAATTTTCAATGCTTTAAACAATTTTATTGTTTTTAAACATTTTTTGTTCAACGAAGTCGAGAAATGAACGTATCTTCTAGACGTTATGAGTTCTTTAATCACCGATA
The DNA here is from genome assembly GCA_932066315.1 of Andricus coriarius. Classification (NCBI taxonomy): domain Eukaryota; kingdom Metazoa; phylum Arthropoda; class Insecta; order Hymenoptera; family Cynipidae; genus Andricus; species Andricus coriarius. The sequence goes on from CAKNWT010220881.1 coordinate 5,571, forward strand.
TCAATATAATAATTTGTTTAAATAATTGTATAATAATTTTAATAGTTCTTGTTTTTTTAAATATGTGCTTTGCCTGAAAAGAGCAGGAGAAACATTTTACCTCAGCGAATGTTTGATAGATTTCAATATTTTCAACTACTTATTTGCTTTCTAAGAATACTTTTAAACGTTCAAGCAAAACGAAATTTAAAAAATAATTATTTTCTCTCTGTGTTTATGTACTTTTTATTGTTCGAAAGTATTTCAGGTTATACAAAAGCTATAATTTATAAAGAATGCAGATTGCTGTATTGTGTTCGGCGAAGACATGTTTGTTTCTAAGATTGTCCAGTCCAATTAGTAGTCTTATCGAAGCTTAAAAACCCTCGAAAAAATTAAGGTGAATCAACTCTTATTATTCACAAATAACTGAAAAGTTCAAAAATTTGTGAACAATTTCACGAGAATTCCTTGTTTTGGGTAAGATGTACCGCAAATATTTGCATGAGATAATTGTTAGAGGATAAAATAAAATTCCACATGAGCCAATATCGAACCTTCTACGGCCATCATTGTTATAAAAAAGAATATCCAGTTTCCTTTCATAGATCGATAACGTGGATGTTCTGCTGAGTATGAAAGAATTTGTTTTGAACCCAGAAAAAAAGAACCGATAGAAAGCGCCTCGGTTTGAATTGCTTATTTGTCATTTGCAGATTGAAAAAATGAAAAACCAATCACTGGGCACATTTGTAATCTACCACTAGTACGCGGTTCTTGAAATCTGCCATTCCACATTTGTTAAAATGCTGAGTGAATAGAGTTGAATGAGGCTGACTAACCTGAAATAACTCCGATGGGCATTCTACGATTCATTACTGTGCACATGAATGGGTAAATTAGGTGGGTAAACCTAGAAGTACTTCCATGCCCAAACGATGCATAACCTATGCCAGAATTAAGGGTTCATTTAAGGTTCATTTAATACCCAAAAGCCAAATTTTGGGCTCTGCATTTTTTTTTAAATGCATGCTACTGCCAGCTTTACGTAAAGCTTTACGTACTATGGTAGAAATAGTTGGTTAAATCAACTTTTTTCTTGCACAGGAATTGAGGGCTCATTTAGGGCTCTTAAATGCCCCACGAAGCAATTTTTCAAAAAGAACCCCTATTACAGAAAAACTACACTAAAAATAAATATGCACTAATTAAAAAATTGAGTAAATTAGAATTAAGGGTTCATTTTAGGCTCTCCAATGACCCCAAGATCAATTTTGCAAAACCATCCCTTAACCATGTGATGCTAGTAGTAACATGGTAGAAATAGTTGTTAAATTAAGTTTTTTCTTTCACAGGAATTGAGGGCTCATTCAGGGCTCTTGAATTTCTATTCGATAAGGTTGATTTCTATTGCAGCGAATCTTTCAACTGGAATCGATATAAACTTCATCTTCTAATAATAGATTTAATGCTTCACGATGATTCATTATAATAAAAGGATGTGCTTCGGGTTTTAATCGGATTGCAATCGGGTTTCAGGTTAGTCCTGAAGAATTTAACTGCAATGTTAACGAAACGTCGGCAAGATTTGTATTTTTGTACACGATTGAAACCCGAAGCAACCGCAGCAGCCTAAGTGGGAGACACAATGGAATGTGCGTTAAGATACGTGTAGAGGAGAAGTGGCAAAAAGTGGAACTTGCGGAGCTTGAACTTAGCGGGATTGTGCTGTATTACTTTTTCTTCTGTTTTTCCGGTGTTCGCTGTAAAGAAATTTATACCAAGAATGTGCTATATAAATTTTGTTTCCTTAATTTAAGACTTTTATAATTCGTTTTTTAACCCTTTGCCACGCAGTGGGACGTATACGTCCCACCTACTTCTCCTAATTTTTGATTATATTTCTAGTAAGCGTTGACATATAAATACGTATTTTTTCTTTTAATCAACTCTTAGGGATGTAAAGAGTACAACTAGTACAACAAATTATGTGAATTTGTTAATTACTCATTAGTTATAAACAATTAAAACTCGAAAATCTCGTTTTTTTTACAATAAATTCGGCTGTGTCTGAACTTAAAGTCCTAGAGATCGACAAATTTTTTTGCAAGTATCTCAAACATTGAACTAAACAATATATTTTTTGCAGAATTTTTCTTATATCAGTTTTTTTAAAAAAATTTTTCAAAATATGCAAAAATGGAGTTTATTATTATGTTGGTACATAAAAGATTCTGAGAGGCAGGGATAACTTCTCAATGAGCGTAAAAATAGATTATGTTGTTTTTGAGGTCGCTGATTACGATTTCGATGACAGAATTTGAAAATTCAAAATGGCGGCTACACAATGGCAGCCATTTTTTTACGAAGTTTGCGAATTTGGTTACAATGAGCTTAAAACTTGATTCACGAGAGTTTTTGGGGTCGCTGATTGCGATTCTGATGTCAGAATTCAAAAATTCAAAATGGCGCCCACCAAATGGCAACCATTTTTTACGAAATTGGCCAATTTTGTTAGTCAGTATAAAACTCGATTGACGGGGGTTTTTTGGGTCGCTGATTTCGATTCTGATATTATAATTACAAAATTCGACGACGCTCAGCTTTGCTTCGCCGATATCTATGTGAGAAGATGTTCTGCGCACTCTTGTTACCTTCATTGATCACAAACTTTGACGTTCATAAAAGGTATAATTAAAATTATTGCTTCGATTTTTCACCCTTTTTACATCAGCGCTTTTATCGTCAAACTTCCCTTTTTTGTTTTCGAATTGGTGTCTTATGGCCAATATAAAAAAAGAACATGAAATTCAGCCAAGCACAGTCGCCATATTGGATCTGCCATTTTGAATTTGAGAATTCTAACGTCAGAATCGTGCTCAGCGACCCCAAAAACCCCCTTTAGGCGTTTTAGGCCAATATAAAAAAAAACATAACATTTAGCCAAATAAAGTCGCCATATGGGATCCGCCATTTTGAATTTTACGATTCCGACATCAGAATCAGCGACCCCGAAAACCTATATAACGCTAAAAATAACAGTATTAACAATGAAAAAAAAATTCGCGTCGCAAAGGGTTAACTTGTACATGCTACCTGATATTTAAAATGTTGGTGTATATATTAGTGTAAATATTAGTTTTCAACGTCGCTTCCTACACAGTTTTTCATCAGACCATCTGACTGTATAGTGAATTTAAAGAAAATCTTTCTTTCGTAAATTATAATTATGTATTAACCTTTATTGAGTACAACGCTTTAGTGAAGCTAATGCCATTCATTTAAACAAAAAACATTTAATTTATACAATTAAAATATGATCTCACGTAAACACCTACGACGCAAAGATTATTACAAATACAAATTTAAAAAAAAAGGTTATGAATCCTTGAATTCTAAAAATAAATATTGTAACCAGCAACTTTTCGGCCGTTAACTAATTAAATTTTAATTAAAATTGTTTCTCAATTTTATGTAAATAGTTAATATTTTCTCAATAAAAAAAGTTTCGCATGCGAGAAAAAGTATGATTCTCTGTTTAAACAAACATATTTTATTTTAAATTGATCCAGATTTTGTTTGCTGAAAATCCTCTACTTTAGCCAAAAGTTTCTCTCTGACTTTACTCTCAAACCATTCATTAATTTCTGTCGATTCTAAAATTAGTTCATTTTTAGTATTGAAGAATTTAATTGCTTCAATTTCCCTAACCTCTTCTATAGCACTGAATTTATCGGCAAAAATAACATTCTTTCTTAAACCCCCACCGAAACTTTTCAAAACATTATTTGTCCTGTGAGTAATCATTTTTTTGGAATCTTCAAAAAACTATCTAAATCTTTAAGTGTTAAATTTATAATCAAACCTATTGTCACTCGACTCTTAAGTGCAGACTCCAGATCTTGCTATCTGATGCTGTCCCCTTTCCTATACAAGCCCACGTTAACACCAGTTCCACTCTTCTGCAGTTTCTTGAATAGTCTGTTCTTTGGTGTGAGTAGGCCAATGGCTGTGAGGAGTTTATTTTTTCTGCCCAGAGATAGACTCTGCTTTCCTTGTCGCAAAATTTTATTCAGCCTCCGAACATCTTGGGTACATTGATGTGTCCAGTATGCGATCTCTGAAGTTGTTGCATTTTCATGCAAAATTTCTTATGCACTGTCATAAATCTTGACAACCTCGTTACAGTCCGATGAGTCCATTTTCGAATATTATCACAGGATGGGTAGAAGTCAACTGGAAAAAAGTCATCTAATTTCACGAATATTCAAACAGATGGCACTGAGTGTAAATTTTAAAATATGAAGGAGCACTAAACGATTTTCAAAACCAGGTTTCTTCTCTCCAGTCCAAACGTGGTATGTGTCACTGAATGTAATTTAGTAATAAGCGTTTATAACGTCGACAAAAGTATACATTGAAGTGTACAAAACTGTATTGTTGTACGAAAACAGTTCAAAAAATATTTAAAATCACTATATCAATTTTTTCACTTCACCTTACTTTTTTATGCTTGTGTATTTTTTCTCAAATGCTGGCTAACAACTGAGAGAAATATATGCGAAGCGCGTCTTTTATAGATGCACATTTGCTATCATTGTCTAGTAACATATCTCCTTCTCTGTCGCAGTGCTCGTCGAGCCGTCTTAGCGAATAGACGTGTGCCTTCGCTTCTGTGAGTTTGCGCTGTTTACCTCGCTTACTCTGTATGTGCGAGCGGTGTAAGGCGTGAGTGTCTTGTGGTGTGTGATCGGTGCTTATACACTCTTCGCGAGTCATCAGCAGTTTTCATAACTGCTATGCTCTCTGACAATGGGTTCCAATGATGGAGGCCCTACTCCCAAGTCTAATACCCTAGTTCCTAATATTTCAAGTTCCGCTACACCAAATGCTGCGTCCTGCGCTCAAGAACCTACCAACCGAAAAGTGAACACGCTATTGTTACAGAAGCAATTGAAGGTCTGTCTATCGATGATTATATAGACGGTCTTCAAAAGCTAATCGATGTTAGTCATATCAAATCTATGTCCAAAATCTCTGCTGGCCGTGTATGTATCTTCTTATCATCAAAATCTACAGTGGACAGCTTAGAAAATCTGAAGGTAACAATCAGGGATCATCAGTTGTGCATTCGCCCTCTAATCGAAAGAAATAAACGTGTTGCTATCTCTAACGTTAACCCAGTGATTCCAAAGCAAGTATTGATTCAGGCTCTCAACGAAAAAGGGGACCAATTTGTCTCGCAGATTCACTTCATTCGAGGGAGCACAAGTAAACCCGGGCGCTCTCACATTCTTTCATTCCGACGTCAGGTCTATATCAAGGAGGGGGGCGAGGCCCTGCTTCCCCAATCATTACAAATAAATTTCAATAGCACCAACTACTGGATATACTTAAGCACCGACTCTACTAGCTGCTTTGTTTGTCATAAAACTGGGCATATAGCTAAACAGTGCCCGAAGAATCCCCCTTCACCCCATCCTCAGACAGTAGTAAATACAGATATGCCTCTGAGCCAAAAACATAACAGCAATTCTCAACCGCCTATAGATATCGCTACCAAGGAAATCGCTGCTTCACCCGATCTTTCAACGCAAGCTTTGAATGCAACTCCACCTAATATTTCTCCAAAAAGAGCTCTGTCACTCCCTGACCCATCTTCTAACGCAAGTACCGCTGTAGATTCGAAAATAAATGAAACAGTACTCGCCAACCCTCCACGCAAATTGTCATCACAAGCGAAACCACCCGAGAAGAAGAAAGATAAAAGAGAAAGTAGCTCCTCCTCTGAGGACTTTCCGGCATTAAACTTGGATGTTTTAGACGAGGCTCTACTCGCAGTGAAAAAGGAATTGATTGACAATCCTGAAGCGCACCCTCTCAGTTACACCGAATTTAAGAAGTTCTTGTCGGAAACACACGGCAAAAGGCACATCTCTGACATAGCGCTTAAATACACGCCACGTCACTCGCTTTTGGTAACTATGTGCCATGATCTAAAATGTCTCATACCTGACACGAATATCAGAAACAGATGTTCTAAATTAGCCAAAAAGCTAAGGCTTTTCAACTTTAGTGAGTCGCATACTGGTGGCGATTCGGATAATCTTTCATGAACGTGCCTCTAACGAATAAGGATGAACACTTCCCCACCGATATCAAAGTTATATTCTGGAACTGTAGGAGTATCAATCAAAGACGTGAAGATATTCCAAAAATACTCAAGAAAATCGATATTTTGGTGTGTGTTGAATCGTGGTTGAACTCCGATGAAGATCAAAATCGTAGCCTACACTTCCCTGGATTCAAAACTCTTCGAAAAGACCGTCTGCATAAAAAAGGTGGGTGCATCATCGCTTTCATCAAAAACGATCTTGCGTATATACAGATGAATAATTTATGCTCTCCTGATACTGCGTTTGAAGTTTTAGGTTTCAAGCTTACCAACGTCACTCCCAATATTGTTTTTCATGCTTACTACAGAGCCCCAGGTTTAGATCATTCTCAATTAGATTAGAACTCAGTCTTCGATAACATGGCTAATAATAGTAACATCATTATTATGGGTGATTGCAATGCACACAATAACTCTAATTATTTTTCTAACCTCGACCTCGTTTGTTCCTCTAATAACATTTCTGATAAAATTAACGTTCTTGTTAATGATGAAACTTGGGGCTCTGATCACTTCCCCATTTCATTGAAATTAATGTCAATAATAGCATCTACCGTAAAAAATCTTTTAATATTAAATCCACTCGCACCGACTCGCAAAAAGTAACTTTAAGTCTAGATGAAAATTATGACAAGTTATTAACTGCTGACTACAAATCTTCCAGTCCTTGCGAAAAATATACTATTTTCACTGATATTATTAAAAATGCCCTTCGGTCCAATACTCCAGTTAAAATAATTGTTAACAATAACGTCCACAGAAATCCAGTTCCCTGGTGGGATCCGGAATGCGATAAGGTTAAAAGACTTAGAAGGGCAGCTTTTAAAAAATGGAGGCTTTCTAATAACCTATCTGATTTTATACAATACAAAGAAGCAGCTGCACTAGCTCGCAAAACTTTTAAACTCAAGAAAAGTATTAATTTTCGCAACTTTGCTGAATCTCTGGACTTTAACATTAATCAAAAATACGTATGGGATAAAAGCAAATTGCTTGAAGATAAATGGACTAAAATCTCACCTACTAGTATTTCCGAAAACCATCAGAACTCTGGCTCTATTAATGACACTCTCGATCGTATCAGCCCTAACTGGTGTCAAAATAATCCATCGATCTACCCAATTGTCAACCTAACCCTCTTTTCGAATCTTTGTTTAATTTTGCGGAATTTAATTTTGCCCTCAGCAGTAAAAGTTCCAGGTCCTCTTGTGGTGTTGACGGGCTTGACTACGAAGCTATTTAACGACTACCACTTAAGTACAAACCCATCTTAGTCGACATGTTTAAGGGCATGTATCAGACTGTCACGTGACCTATTCTTTTAAACGAACTTACTCATAAACTAATAAGTCGACTGCATTTTCCACACCAGACAGACATAAAGGCAAGAAAGACGAAAGTGTGCCTGGTATAGAAATTCCATTCGAATTATTAGTTTATGAGTAAGTTCGTTTAAAAGAATAGGTCACGTGACAGTCTGGTAAATGCCCTTAACGACTTATATCAGTCTGGCTCTTTTCCTGCTGAGTGGAAACAATCTTATATTCATTTTATCAATAAACCTAACGGTAAAGGTGTCAGACCAATTGCTCTTACTTCGTGTCTTTGCAAGGTCTTCGAAACGATGTTGAAAAATAAATTGCAATGGTGGGTCGAAACTAATAATATTCTCCCTGATTTTTAAACCGGATTTAGGAAAGGTCAATCCACCATTGACAATCTAATTGGCTTAACTCTAGACATAGAAGAGGCTTTCTCCGAAAAAAGGATGTTCTCGCTGCCTTTCTGGACATCGAGGCCGCCTTTGATAACGTGAACGTAGAAATACTCCTTGTAAAGCTAGCCGAAATTGGCTGTCCTCTAATTTTCATTAAATTCATTCAGCACCTCACATGGGAAAGAGTGATTCACTCACAAGTGCTCGAAGATAAAACCAGAACTGTCAGCAAGGTTCAGCATTGGTTTAGATATAGCTCCATCAAAAACAGTTTTCATACATTTTAATAAAACTGGAACAAAACCGGGTGATTCGTCTATCCAAGTCAAAAATTGTGTTATTCACTCTAGTGAAACTGCACGCTTTCTCGGAATGCTTTTTGATTATCAGCTTACCTTCAAACAACATACTAGTGCTATTATTAAAAGGACTCAGAGGGCGAACAATATTTTAAAATACTTGCGTGGTGTTAAGTGGTTCTCAAGCCCGAACACGTTACTCATACTTTACAAAAGCTATGTTCGCTCGATCCTATAATATGGTTGCTTTGTTTACTATCCGAACACACTCGAACAATCTAGGGCTCTTGACAAAATTCAATATGCTTCTATTAGACTAGCGCTCGGTTATCGAAACAGTACGCCCACTAATATTCTATTGTCAGAATCCAAGCTTCCTTTCATTGAAGAACGTGTCATTTTCTTGTGTAAAAACTGTATCAAGAAAGTAATGTCTAATTCTGGCCTCATTGCACATAAAAATATCTTAAAGATTTTTAATAAAACTCATAACAATCTTAATAAGCTTAAGAATAGTAAACGTCTACTAATCAGATGCAATCAAAACTCCAATTTTAATACTAAAGTAGTGCAAACCAGCAGTAGATATGGCATTTACCAGTATAGTCTTGAGACTCTTTTTAATACTATTGATATTGATACTAATTTCGGTCGTATGCTCAATAAATCAGATAATCCCAATACTCTTATTCTCAAATGTCTCATCGCTAATAATGCTTATGCGATTTTTACGGACGGCAGTAATATTTCCGATGAAATTTTGGTGGGCGCGGCGACTCTTTGCGATTACCATTCAACTGCAGTTATCAATAGTCTGCACAGTTCTGCTTCTATCTTTACTGCTGAATGCGTTGCTATCAACAAAGCAGTCAAGCTAGCTATCAATTACCCTCACCAAAATGCGATAGTTTTCACTGATTCTCTGAGTGCACTGCTATCCCTTAAAAACATCAGTTTTAGTATCAAAACTAATCCTTTTATTCCTAAAATAAGGCAAAACATTCACTATTTTCAGAATCTGACTTCAAACAATAGTAGTATTCAACTCGTCTGGATCCCAGCGCACTCAGGAATTCTCGGCAACGACAAAGCTGACAACCTAGAAAAAACTGCAACTGCTATCGCTGCTAATTCTGAACTGCTAATACCACTATCAATCGCTGCAGATCTGGTCATTACAATTTGAAGTCCTCTCTTTTCAAGATCGGTCTATGCAGTGACACCGTTTGCGATTGTAACTACGAGGTACAAGATCTTGATCACATACTATGGCAATGTCCCTTGTTCGAAGGCCAACGATCTAAATTCATTGCAAGTCTCAAGTCACTAAACTTGTTCCCACCATCTTCTAGCACAGTATTATTAAGTAATTTAAACGCTAAAATTGCTAGGGCTCTATGTAAGTTTCTCGATGACTGCAACCTAGCTATATTATTTAAAATCTATGTAACTTACTTGTACTTCCATTCATATGTATGATTTTTTTTCAGCAAAATAACCCTCTGTCTGGGTTACAATTGCTGAAATAAATAAAAAAAAAATAAATAAAAAAAATCTCCCTCTTTGTCCTTAAGTTCTAGATCGTTCTACATTATAATCGGCAAGTTCGGGATATAATTTTTGCAACGCAAAATGTAATGTGTCATTAGAATAACCTTGAAGTAGTTTACGAAACATTATTTCCAGAAATTGTGTAGTATTGCATTATATGATGCAACAAAGTTCTAAAACATTCTACATTAGAATCTACACGTTCGGAATATGACGTTTTGCGATGAAAAAAAATTATTGCGTCATTAAAAATTACAAACAGCCTTGAAGATGTTTGCACAAAATTTTTGACCTCTGAATTAAATTGTTTAGACAGAAAGAAATAAAATCAACCTCGATCTGGGAATAAAATGACATGTGACCTCATATAAAGTGTGTTTATATGACGTAAGAAGCGATAAGTGCCGGGCTGTGCACCCTTAATATACCGGGTATCTCAGACCACCCGTCCACCCCTTTTGAAATCCAAAATACTTGATAAAATTAAAAGTTTAGTACCTCCTTATAGTAAATGGACTGTGCTCGATCGATTGGAGATATCTTCAACTTCCTGCTCCTACCGGAACTAGCCTATTTAGACCGCAAGTCATTTTTTTAATGGAATGACATGTTTTTTTTATTGATTTCGATTCTACGGTAAAAAGTGAGTAACTTTTGTAAGAAATTTTTTTCCTAAATCGTTTTTTTTTTCACCCCAAAATGCTTTCTGAAGTCCAACACTCTAAAAACAGACTATTGACTGTGAAACGATTCCTTTCACTGTTAAAGGATTTTCCATTCAAAATTGGCATGAGAGGAAATCCTTTCACAGTTAAAGGACAGCCTTGCTGAGATTTAGCGAATTCTGCATTTTCGTTGAAAAATGGTAAAAGTGATAATAAAATTCAAATGTTGCACAGTGAGTAGTCCTCATTGAGATGAGGAACCCAAGTAAAACAAATTTCAAAAATTCAAACAAACTAAAAAACAGAAATTTAAGATGTAGTGTCACAAAAAGTCAAACCAAATTTGAAACAAAGAAGTGCAAAGAAATCCCAAAATGATGGAAATTTAAATCTTCTTCATCATTTATGGACCCCAAGGCCACAAAACGGAAAACTAATATTAACACTGATGGTCGCAAAAAGCCAAGAATAATTTTTGAAAATAATAAAATTAGAATTCACAGTTAGTCGTAAGAGCCAGAATGATAATTTTCGTAAAAGCAGACAAAGCAGATAGAAATAAAACATTTCGCACGTCGAATGAAGGAAGATTCAGAACATGAGTGGGCTTTTCTCAAAACTTTCATTGGAAAGCACATCTGATTTACGTTAAAAATTTTTTCGATGCAATCGATTGTTCTTCAATTTCATTTTCTGACGAAGGACCAGGAACAATCTGAAAATTTTCCGTCGACATTATTGTGTTATTGAAAAAGCAAAATCATTAGGATTCAAAATCACTTCAAGACTCTTTTCGGAATACTGCTTTACACTGTCACGTCAAGCAAACAACTACTCTTACGTTCGTAAAAGGGCAAATGCGCCTTTACTACTTTTTCATCTTCCCCCTCACTATTGATCGTGTTTCTCAGGTAGACGAAGAAACGACCCATGGGACAAATGAAACTATCAAAAATAAAAAATTTCGCTTATATTTTCATTTGAAATTATTCTACTACATGATCGAAATACATTCTTATTCTATATTTTCTTCATCAATTCTAAGTAAATAAGTAAATTTATAAAAAAAAGTTATCTTTTTATATGAAAAAATCCTGAAAATGTGAGTTTTTATTGGAAAAAAGCATATAACATGTTTATTATCGCGTATTTTACCAAAATTTGATGAAGGAATCAAATATATAAACATTTAAATAATTATAAAGCAAAAAAAAAATTCAAGCAGCGAGAATCGAGCCCACGGCTTCTGCGCTTAAGCCGGGCGCTCTACCGCGGACCTACTCGGTCACTTGAAAGAGGCTTTTTCAAGTTTATAAGCTGGCCTTAATTTTCTTCAAAGAGGTTTTTCTCAAAATTAAACCAAATATTGGGTCCTAGGAATTTCACAACCTTACTTTGGAGCCACGGCCTGTTTTACATACAAAAAAAACCTTTGACATACAAAAAAAACCTTTGACCTTCCCCTTGTTATCATTAAAATATATAATTTTCATAATACTTTTTTTTATAATTTCCCCTTAATACTCAACTAATCAATAATTGATCGCTTATGCCAAGAAGCTTTAGAATTATATCTCAGAATTATTTACTAATTAGATGGTGGTGGAGGCTGAGGCATAAGCGTGGGACCCACGCCGTCAGTTCGGGAGCTTCCATAAAGGATGTCACAGTTTTAGGGGAGGGGGTAGCCGAATTGTGACAGTCTGTGACAGAGGACATTGAGAACCCATTGACACAATGTGACAATGGGGGAGGTGGTCGAAAATTCGCCAAAAAACTATGACATCCTTTATGGAAGCTTCCTTTGCGGTTTTCATTCCCAGGTCGCACTTTGGAAGAGCCTCGGTGCCACAAGCGGTGAAAACTTGCCTAGCAAGAGAGCTGTTCATCTCCGAAAAGTCGTGGTGCCGGTACCTCTAAGTAAGTATGTGTGGGGTGTTGAAAGGAAGAGGAGAGAAATACAACGAAAATTCCCCCCTAGGTCACACATTAGAAACTTCCATTCCATTAAATAAATACAACAAATAATTTACTATGTATAGTTTTATAAACCATAACAACCCTTGTCATGTTACCTGAATCTACGCAAATAATAATTAGGACTAAAAGGTCTTAGGTAATTATAATCTAATTGTGTACATTTTCACTCCACACTAAAATATAATTAAATGTATTCTTTTTTACTAAAGAATAATGTTCGTCAATAACTTAAGCAATTAACACAATAACTTGGTTTAATAAAACAGTTAAAGGAACAGGAACAAAATGTACATCAGATGGATCCCAGTCGATTTTAATCAAACCTGATAAAATTGTAGTTCTCATCGTCTCGATTGAAGAAGTCAACAGGCATAAGGCCCGAAAATTGACAGTTATCGAGTTACAGAGATTTAACATTCGAACCATTTTAATAAATCTAGGCCAAGATCTTAAAAACAGAAGATCAGAGAAAGAAACGTTCCCTCCAAAAACTATTGCGCTCTAAAAGGAAAATCATTAGAACTTCTCGTTTGTTATTGATATTCAGCCAATAAGGACAAGGTATGAGCAGAAATTCAATATCCAGCAAACAAAGGCAGGATGTTGCCAATATCTAACCAATAAAGTACAGCATAAGCAGGTTGTTGCCAATATTCTGCCAATGAAGGCAAGATATGAGCCGAATGTAGTCAATATCCAGCGAATGAACACAAGATAGTAAGAGTTTGTTGCCAGTGAACTAAGCCGAAGAAGCCAACCCGAACGAACCACCCAAACGAGCCACCCCGAAGGAACCATCCTAAATGAGCAAACCCAAACAAAACAGCTCAAACGATCAAACGCATGCAAATCAAACCAAATGAACCGACCCGAACGAACCAAACCAAACAACCCAAACGAGAAAATCCGTACAAACGAACCAAAGAGAATGAGCCATCCCAAAGTAACTAACGGAAGCGAGCATGCCCAAATGAACCAACGCAAAGGAACCAACTCAAACCATCAAACCCCTCCAACCCTCGTAAACCAACCAACCAACCAAAAAAAACCAACGCAAACCAATTGAAACAAACTGATCGAAACTAACCAATTCAAACCAACTAACCCATAACAACCAACCCAAACCAATAACGTCAAACCGACAATGAAGTCAAGTTTCGAGCAGGAAGAAGTCGACATCCAGTTAATGAAGGCAAGATATGAGAAGTTTTCTGCCAATTCATATTAGGATAGAAGCTAAAAAACTGGCGAAAAGTCAATATTTCGTCGGAATTGTATGAATTCCGCCGTGATTGTTTTTTGTGAGTCCTCTTGTCTCTCACAGTTGCAGTGTGCTTCTTTTTTTTCTGGTCTCCTTGTT